>APFE031042905.1:393174-479181 GCA_000404065.3 Pinus taeda
TATAAGTATTTTATCCTTAACACCATGACTGAAAATTGTGAGAATTTTAAGGATTTTCAGAGACATGATATTTTATCTTTAATGTCTTGCTAGAGAATTGTTTGAATTTTAAGGTTTTTTGGAGTCATGATATTTTATTTTTAAAGCCATTACTAAAAAATATTGAAAATTCACCAAAAAAAAAAATAGGTTATTCTAAAAAAAATATTGAAAATTTAGCCCAAAAAAAGACCTTTTAGTTTTCAAAGTGTTTTTTGAACAAAAAATGATATTTATTGACTTTTGCTCCAATTTTTAAAAAATGTTGAAATTTAAGCGAAAAATAAATAAATAAGGGTTGATACAACATCAATGCTTTTCGTTTTTTGGTTATTTTTTCATTTTTTTTGGTTAGAGTTTTCGTTTTGAGTTCAAATTTCTTGTTTCATCGGTAACTTTGTTCTCTTTCTATATATATAAATTATGTATAAAATAACATTATAACTATATCATAACATAGTCTAACATGTACAACATAAATATAACATAATATAGCTATAATATTTAAAATAGCATAACTATTTAAAACATATTATGTGTGTTCAAGTTTCAACAATGCATCATTGGTAGGTACATTAAATCCATCATGAAAAATGCATTTAAAGTGAATAATAACATTTTGACTCTTTTATAATTTGTACCATATTGTTTCATTATGTAGTATGTGTACTAGAAACAATGTATTCATGTGCTTGAAACTAGTACATCTCATGTGTCAAGGTCAAACATATTTATGCCTTATGAATAAAAAGCATTATTTAGAAATGGAAAGTGTGAAGATAAATTTGATCACTTCTTTCAATTGTGTTTACATAGAACTCAATATTTTGGTTGATAAATTATCAAAAAATGGACTCTTAAGTTTAGGACTTCAAGCTAGATTATTCTACTTGATTTTCGAAATGGTTTTCTTGTCAACATTCTTTCTAAGTCATGATTTTTTTTCTTGGAATAGTTTATATGTATCATATGTACTAATTTTGTATTAAATGTAATAGTTTAGTCAACATTTTTGTTTGGAATAGTTTATATCTATTAAATATGAATTACATGTAATATGTAGAGTCAGATCCTGTACCCCCCCCCAAACCGCAGATCATCAGAGTATGGGGGGATATGTTATAAATGGTCATGCTCGTGATAGATCACATAGCCCAACCAAAGTGTGAGTTCCACTCAGAGATCCTTCCTCCGAGACTATTCAGAGTGTTAGAGGTAGTGTTTATGTCTTTGTTGATGATGATCTTATAGATAGTGGACCATATTCACCTGCTACAGGTGCATTTTCAAATTGTCTTTAAAATTTATATGTTTATGTCCTGAAATTGTCTTTAATTTTTAAATTTCGTCTTTAACTGACATGTTTGAATATAATGTATGTGTTATTATGCTTCTAGTTTGTTAAATATATATGTTAAAATGTGTTTATAATTTGCATACCCTTAGCACGGCGAAGCTGAGGATCACAGTGCAAGGTTGATCCCTTCGTGGGACAATGCTACAGCTAGTATCACATTGGAGGATGTTACTGCCCAACATACATGGATAACACGAGAGTTGGATAAAAACCTTGTTAGTTCACCTATTAAGCATAATTTGTCTTTAATGCTAGATAACATTAATAGGTTGAATGAGACATACCAAAGGTTGGGCCCATAGAGCACCTCTTACATTCCATATAGAGGTCCCCCTTTACTTTGCAAAGCATATATATGCAGAGTTTGTACTACATATGAGGCCAACTTACACTAGCATAGGATCTGAGTTTTATCTGACAGAGCTAGAGGGGTCATCATAGCTCAACGTTGAGACCAGAGATACCATTGCAGCTAGCATGTGGGTAACATTGACCAATGTGAATGTTGCATTACATGGAGAGATAAGAAGACCACCATTACATCCTCATGACCTTTCAATTCCTTTGTATGGTGATTCATTTCTCACTAGTCTAGCTGTTGACTATATTTTGTCATATGCATGTATGTGTCATGATACCATCCGTGACACTTAGTGGGTGCACGACCTACGTGACACACTCCAGGGACATATATATGAAACTTTTGACTCTTATCATCAAATTATACATAATTATTTATATTAATTTTGTTCATATTATATTGCATTTATATTAATAAGTTCATGATAACATGTAGACACAACCCAACTACATGGGTGGGCTTATGAGGTCATTCGAAGGGGAAGTTGATTAGCTTGGCCATCCTCCACCAATGCATGTTTCTATGGATTTTCATCCACCTTGACCTCCACCTCTTAACACTCATGTGGAGGAGAGTCACTATGTATAGCCACATGGACCAACAATTGAGGTAAAAATTTTGTTCCTAAGATTTCAACATATTTTTTTTTAAGTTACATGCATGCTAATTAATTCGTAGAATAACTATAATTTGTCATTTCCACTCTGTACGCAGGCCCATATGCAAAATGTTTTTGATGTCGCAGTTATGTGAATGCATGGGTGGGATGTTGGAAATAGAGGCATTGATGATGCAGATCCATCAATGTAGGCCCCAACCTTTGAGCCACAGGTAGAGGAGTACCAAACCTAGATTCATCAAACCCCCATCTTAGATGACTTGCATTTGGACTTGAGTGAGGTTAGTAGATTCATTATGTAATTAAAAATGTGGGTCAAAATCATTTATTTCCATATTGCTTATTTTATACCAATAATGATCTAATTAGTTTGAATTTAAATGTTTTATATTGCAATACCAGATTATAAATGCTTACTTTGTGCAGTGGAACTCACATAGGAATTTTGATGGTACTTAGAGTGGATAGTTTGTATATTTTTAGGCCCATTTCATAGGGCACATTCACATGTGATACAGAATTTGTACATTTTTATACATGGACAATTTATGGGTGTAAATGAACATTATTTTAAGTTATGGATGCTTATTATTTCAATTTATTAATCTTGTTAATGAATATTCATTATTTTTTTTAAGTTTATGGATCTATTAAAATTATTTTGCTAGTTTAATTAAATTCTATATAGTATAAATTTTATTAAAAATATATAACAATTTTGATTTCTAGCTTCATAGACTAAGAAAATAAGTACAATATTAAGTTATGATGCAAGTTACTTTGATACTTAAAATGAACTAAAATATATGATGGTTGAATTAAAAAATAGAAATAAGAATGAAATATCTTTTAAATTCAATTTTAAAAAATGTTTGCTAAACAACAAATAAGTTTTATTCAATTTTATTTCTTTAGGTTATCTGCAAGAGCTTAGTCATAAAATGATATTTAAGTCATATGTATTGGAATTTAATATACAAAAAACAATAATGATATGTGTTCCTACAATTTTATATATAATTAAATATGAACTTTCCTAATTTGACTTGCCTATCTCAAGGTTCAATTAAAAATCACAAGTGAAATTGAAAAAGGTTTTACTCAATCTTTTTTTGAGGTCATCTACAAGAGCTTAGTCATAACATGATATTTTATTATATGTATTGGAATTTAATATACCAAAAAAAAATTAAAGATATATGTTTCTATAATTTTATATATAATTAAATATGAAGTTTCTTAAATTTACTTGATTATCTCAAGGTTCAATTAAAAAACACAAATGAAATTGAAATAAGTTTTGTTCAATTTTATTTATTTTGAGGTCATCTTGATATAAGTACAATATTACTATAATGCAAGACTTTGATACTTAAAATGAACTAAAATATATCATGTACCAATTTAATATTGAGCATGGAAAGAATTACAAATATGCTTCATATTAGCTTGTAGAAAGTGCCTTTTAGTGTAGTCAACATATATGCTATTGCAATGATTTTAAAATTAAATTATTTGAATTGGTTGACGGTGTTGGAAATATGTCAACCAAGAAGGTTTCCCTGATGTGAAGTCTTAATTAGACCTCACACTATTTAGAATAAGAGCCCCATTTTGGGTATTAGCATGGTTTCCATATATTCTTACAAATTTGCCTTGGCTCTAACTGTCAGCAAGAGAACGAAGTACAAATGTGTCTTCGGAAAGCAAGGGGGTGTGTGTGATGAGTGTTCGATCGTATGTGTGTCAAAGTTATTTTAATGCAGAGGGGGAAGTGAAGTAAGCCTCTAAGAGAGAGGTAATAGTACCACCCTAATAGAGACACACATAAACAATAAGAATCTGCTCAACATCTAGTGGAATAGTCCACAAATATGTGAATGTCATTGCAACCATTACAACAAGAAATATTTGTCTAATATCGAGCAGAATAGTCTACGAGGATGCAACTATGATAAAAAAACCATTATATCACATTCTCAATATGATAAGTACCAAAATAACTGAGATAGTTCAACTGCTTTAGCACAGATGAAAGAAAACATGAATTACAAACATTCAGAGAACAAGACTACAAATATTCATAATCTATACATGAAGATCATGTTGACCATAAGGATTCTAATATTAAGTAAAAGTTCCAAGACACATGTATACAATGAAAACCACTAGCTCCAATATTGGAGCATTGGAGCCACTCCTTGCTCCCCAAAAGAACTAGTTTGTATCTCTAATGCCTTGCGGGAGGAGCCAAGGTGAAAAATTACTTTTCTTATACAATGAGGGTGTATATATAACCAAGGGGTGATGCTTCACCTTCCTTGTGACTCTTTGACTACCCCCATGATTTTTTAACTTCCTATGACTTTTTGACTTTACTCGACTCTTCATATTCTGAATGTGTCCTTTGGACTTCCATTTTACAATGAAATTTCAAATATAAAATTACATAATCCATAAATGATGTGGTACATGATGACTCATGACAGGACATGACATGACACTGATGACATGAACTGCATGATGATGTGAGTTGTCCTTGCTACTTCTTTCTTTTTACCTTCAATAAGAGATTTTTCCAAAGCTTCATCTTCATGAGATATTCTTTGTTCTTCATATCTACCCTCAAAAGGATTGTAAATCAGATGGAGTTTTCATGCAATCCTGATCTTTAGTATTCTTTTGTAGCCCAATTTTCCTTCATCTTCTTGTTTGATGATCTTCTTATCTCATCATCTCCATATGTGTCTTCTAGCATGTCCTCATTCTCCATCTCCTTCTTCATCGTCTTTCCATAGCATGATAGAGTTCCTACATCTGCAATCCACTCATGACACGATGACATCAATATAATAAACCCCTAGTCAAAGATGTTGCATAATAATCCATTGATTGAGCCAGAATTGAGTGGCAAGTTGAGCAAGAGGATTAGTGACGATGCAATTGTGTAGATCAGGAAATCAAGGATCAGGCTTAAGCCTTAAGACTATGCAATGTGCATTTCAAGCTCGATTGTGCAGGCATATTGCACAATTTTGAGGATCCGTGAGTCAGGCTGCAGGGTTTTTCACTATTTCTCTCAACCGTGCAGTTCTAGGAGATAGAGAAAACTTGGTGATTGTGAAGTTTAAGACACAAAGGTTTGGGATTAAGCCCAGAGACTACATAATGCATAGTTGAGATGGGTTGGAGGGTTTAATTTTGCAATTTTGGAGGCCAAGGCTTGGGCTTGAGCACTGAAATTGCACAGTGCGCATTCCTAGAAGGCAACAAATGTGCATTGAGTAGTGTCAATAGGAAGGGTTGTAGCTTAAGGGTCGGGGTTGCGCAATGCACAATTCAGGAAGGTTGAATGAGGCTAAGTTTAAGAGAGATTTTTCGGTGTAAATCACAAGATATTTCATTTGTCGACGCATTGCTGGGAATTTTACAAAATTTGGCTAAATGTGGGATCAGTGAAACTGATGTGAATAGTGATAGGAATAAACTATGATCACACACATAGAGTACTTTATAACACAACATAGACCATACAAAACACATTAATACTTCCCTCAGTGTGACAACCTTCATGTCAACTTACGACAAGTGCGACACTAAATATACCCTTTGCAACAACCGTGACGACACTTATGCGACAATGCTTAAAAATGTGGAAATGATTGCAACAAGGTTTACATAGTAAAATCGACTCATTTACACAAGGAGAACCTCTTGAAACCACCAAAACAAGCTTATGTACATTTTGTGATACATAACATGTGATAAGACGATAAGTGCTAAAGTGTGAACTACACTTGCGATATGCGAATGACGGTGAAAGAAACACATGTCAAAGTGAATATAACATGAAAACGACAGTAATTAGGGTGAAATAAAGAAAAAGTGACAACTGAAAACATGGAAACAATACTCGCAAACATAAGGGTGTGCAAAAGGGAAAATTTGCAAAATTCATCGAAATAGAAGTACAATTGTAGCTGGAAGTGAGAAATTGTCAATGTTAATGTGCACTAACTGTTGACATGGATTGGACACCGCACATGCACATTCTTGATGGACTGTGCTATGATTGTTCTAGCTTATATGAAAGAATGTGGTCATGAACTTGTTACATATTGAGCATGTGTGAGAAAGTACCATCAACACTTCCAATCCAAGAAGGGAGCTCAAAAGCATCAGCTAACCAAGAAGTGACTATGGAATGACCAATTGAAATATCCATAGTAGGCTCTAAAATTTTTGTGTAGGAAAATTTTGGAGGGTGTTTGTCGCAACGAAAACACTTGACGACACACCGATAGAACTCCAACTTCTCTTCCTTAGTCAATTCTTTCATGCAGGGTCTAGTTCTTTAGGAATTATTGATTCGTCATTCATATTAGGATGGATTTCCCACTTACCCTATGCATAAACATAATCCCCTTCATACCTTTACTTCGTTAAACACAAACATAAGATTAGTGATCACACAATGTTTCGAAGCAGGATAGGGTAATGAAGTTCACAAGATTTATATTTTCAGAGTATAGTTTTTCATCTCTGTTGTTGCTCTGCTACCAGCAGGCTTGGACAATACCCCGACAAAGTCACTTCAGGAACACAAACATTGCTCTGCTGCCAACGAGCGTGGATAGTACCCAGTCGAAGGTTCTTGCTTCACCTCTTTGCACAAGAAGTCTTTCTCTTCTTTCACCTTTATTTATTTATTTAAAGATGACTATGCATTGGCACTTATTTATTTGTGGGCGAAAGAGGGATCTTGGATTATTGAGAGTAGGAGAGGTTGTTCCTTCAGATAATCAGATAGAGACCTCTGATTTAGGTTTGCTCGTTCAGATTTTTCCCTTGTCTTTCTCTACTCGTTTGGATTAGCCTAAATCAATGAAACATAAAAACTCGAGTGTAGGGATGAGGTTTCCATGATAGAAGTGGAGTTCATGCTTCGACACAAGGATTTCTTAATGCAAGGATCATATTTTCCATCGGAACATCATCGACCAAAATATGTAACCAAGGCAAGGAAGGAGGACAGAGAGTTGACAAAAGGTTGCAGTGTCACAAATTCCTTTTCTATTTTGCCACATTTCCTTATGATCCAATAGGGCATCTTCATGCAGGGTCTCACAAAATGAAAGGAAACACAACACACAACAAGGGAACAAAACCAGAAAACAAGACGGAAAGTGGATAAACCAAAACATGATGCAAAACCAAAACCATAAAACACAAGATAAACTATAGGAAATGAATGCAAGATGAATGTGCTGGTAAATCAAAATGCAGCTAGAGATACTCCTAACCTAACCAACTAGAAGATTGAGGTCACGTATAACGGAATTTCCAATGTAGCCACCGTAATTTTTCTCGACCTGCAATCGCAAAGTTTTGATCAATTAAAAAAATAAAAAATGTTGTGCAATGGAAAAGATAAAAGCTTGTATAACTTGCACAAAATATTGGAGGTCTTTCTTGTCAACAGAAAGATATTCCGTGGTTACTACTTTTAAACAATCACACATTCTTACCCTTTCGATGAGAACCATCATTCAAAAAACCTCAAAAGCTTCTCATGGATGTGTCTCCATCTACATCGAACTCCTTTGCAAGTGCGAGGAAAGATTGAAACTTGTTGTTTGTAATAGAGTTTTCCACGTAATATTGTTCCAACCATTTAGTGATTGGACCATAAATTCATGATAATCCGCTTGAAAACCCTCTAATCTTTGAAAATAATTTTCAATTAGAGGAACGAGATTACACTGAGAATATTGTGAGGGAAAATATATCTGATCATGTCTAGAAAGCATTCCAAGATAGCGAGTACCTGACATAATCATCAACGAAGGCTGGAGTGCCTCCACTACTCGACAAATATCTGAATAGTAAAATGTTGAACCATAAATATCAAAAAATGTAAAACGATTTTCATTGGATGTGATGGTGGTAAAATGATAAGTTGAATGATAATCATCAAAGAGAGAATAATGATCAGATGAGTTGATTTAAGCATCATATTCCCAATTTGTAATTAAAAACGATGAATTAATTTGAATAGCTTTGCGAATTCTTTAAATAATCGAACCAACTTCCTCATAGATCGAATGTGACAAACCATTTTCCTATAACTGGTGATAAATTGTACAACCATCGTAATAATCAAACGAATTTAAAAGGGATGCGAACACAATAAACACATGAGACCGGTCTAGACATAGTGAATGGAGAATAATTTGATTTGTGTGATAAATCATTCATTCATTATCACTCAAGAGGATTTTAGGTGTGATGAAGGGAAAGATTTGCAATACAACATTTGCAAGAAAAACTAGGAGCTTACTATTAAAAAATGAATCCGATAGGCATGATTCCTTCGTCCAAAGATGGTATTTGTAATGAACACCTTTTAAATTCCATGACTTTATGAGAGATACCAAAACCAACCTAGAGTTTGATGCAAGATACATGAAGATGGATCAAGTGAAAAATATTCCTAAATCTGATCAGAAACCAAATCTTGAAAGTTTGAAACATCACATCATAAATACCAAATATCTTTTAGAAAGTGATTTACATTGAGTGAAACCATGCAAAGAGAAGGATTGTGCGAAATAAACTAGATCTTACTTAGTTCAAGGGGCTTACCAGAGTCACGAGATCCTGACATAACCATTAATGGAAGATGAAGCGCCTCGACTTCCTGACAAGTCCTGAAACTTTTGAGGATTGTAAAATTACATCCTGAAGATTGAACTAGATCGGGCGTAATGTGAAGATAAATGCTACCACTAGTTTCAATAATACCATTGTCCACTGGATGGAAACCATCTTTGTCACCGATTCGACTAGATTTTTCAACTTCAACAACTAAATTACTAAAATTGAAATATTCTTGTTATCACAAACCCGAAAATAAACGAATTGGGGAAATTTTGTGAGCAAGCCAGTTTGAAGAGTTGTCTTCATGCAAGATAAGAGATGATGGGGGATGGAAAGAGTACTCAATGATTTGATTTTTTTCATTTTAATCATGGATAATCTCATTGTCTTGTGTCAATTGAGAAGATAACTCATTGGATGAAGAACCTGGAGAGCATGGAGTATCTTCGTCCCAAGTATATTCATCGCAAACAACAGAACACAAGGGATAGTGAAATGAAGAGGAAGTTTTTAACATATTATTTAACCGAATCAGATTTTTTTATAAATTAAAATTCATGAGAAGCCTAAATATTAGTTTATGCACTTGGGCATTCATCATTACATACATCAAAAAAATCATCATATTCAGAATGATTGTTTCCCAAGGCTGCTGATCTAAACAAATTTATTTCATTAGATTCACTACCGAGATTAACATATTCGATATTAACCAAGAATTAGGAGACACCATATTCACACGGAGGATTTTGAAAAAGATTGAAAGAGCCCTCACCTTCCTGCTCCTCTAACTATGTAATCTAGCCACTTGAAAATCAAAAGAGTGTGAGAAACTAGTTGGTGGAACAGATTGCTCAAGAAGATCATGGTACAAAGAGTCATGGCATGTAGATGATAGGGGATAATAGAAATCCAAATCAGATTTGAGACTAGAGTTATGAACAGTAACATCATCTTGTAGAATGGAGGACTTAGTCTTCATAGTAGGCTTCATGAGCCATTCTGGAATTTCCTCCATTGAATCTGAATCATGAAAAGAAGAAGAAGAATGAGAAGATGGATCATGAATTTTATTTGTGGATTTCCCAACTTTACAATCATTGCAAGGAGGCACCACATTAGGATTGGAAAGGGAGGATGAAAAAGGAAAAAATGGAGTAATAGGTTCCTCCTTTGAAATTAGAGGGTGTCTTATGGTTTACAAGAGTTGGGGAAGTAAAAAAATTAGGGGGTTTAGATTCAAACTGATTCAAAGAAATCCAAACCAAATGTTCAAACTTTTGTTTACAGAAATTCTGATCGATATCTTCTTCAGGAAACTCATAACATAAATGAAGGAATCTATTAGAAAAATCCTCAACTAATTCATCAAGTTCCATTCTAGATGGATTGATCCTTTTGTGAACATCTTAGAAATCATACCAATTGAAAGATTGGTGAAGCTCCTAAGTAAATTGATGAAAAAAGTGAATGGAAGAAGATGGTAAGGTATGACATCATAGATCAACATGACCTTCAAGGGTGAGGGTGGATAAATTATAGATAACATCTTCATCATTGATTTCAAGAGATTTACAAAACCGAATAGAATCATTTATGTGTCTGGATAAAAGCATACCAACCTTGCCATTAAACTTGAATTGATACAAGGCATGAACAAGTTCCACGGAGATTGAACGATTATTAAGTTGTAGGTTAGAAAAACACTATAGGATTATGATTTGGGAAAGGGTCATTTAAGATAGGATATTCAAAACAAACTTAATGGGAACAACTTGTCATCTTCCCTCCTTCTAGAGTCCTTTTTTGAGCATGCTGGAAATCCATCAACCAAGTGGGTCTCCCTGATGTGAAGTCTCAATTAGGCCTCACACCATATAGACTAGGAACCCCATCTGGGGTATCGTCTTGACTACCATATATTCTTACAAATTTTCCTAGACTCTAACTATTAGCAAGAGAGAGGAGTGTAAATTTACCTTTGAGAAACAAGGGGGTGTGCCTAGTGAGTGTTCAGTCATATGTTGTAACAACCCTAGTTAAAAACTCATGTAAAAATATATAAGACCACAGTTGATGGGACAAATATTCCAAGTTGAATGGTGGGCAAGACATCCTAGTGTGGGTGTTCATTTGGTTGTTTATAGCTAAGGAAATTGGCAAAGGCAATGTCTAAGGCTTTGGAAAGGCAAAATGGAATTTTTGCACATTTATTTATGAAAATAATGAAAATTAGGAGAAAAAGAAGGTGAAATGTCACAGGTTGCATGTGAGGAGGAAACTGAAGTAAAATAATGGAAAATGGATAAAATAGAGGCCTCATTCATAAAAGGGCTTCTGAGGATTAGTTGGCAAGCTTCATAGTCAGTGTTAAGCTCCTAGTTAGTGCTAAGGTTTTTCTATGGTTATGCATGGGATCGAGAAAGGCAAAGAAGGCAAGGGGAAGCAAAGATCAAGTAGTGAAAGGAAATACTAAGCAGCTACAACAAGATTCTTTGCAGGTATCAATTTGCATGTGTATTTTCCTTGCTGGATTTGGCATGCATGGTATTGCATTTGGTTCTTTTCTGTTGTGGGATGGGTTTTGCCAGTTGTAACAGTGTTTTCATCCTAGCCTTGCCATTTCTAGATAGCCATGGTGTGATGGGGTTCTCATGTTTTGGTTAAGCTGGATTACTGGATGGATCTGAAGTTGAGTGGTGTGGATCTCTGAATGATAGAGCACATGACCTAGTGGTCCCTAAACTTGACTATGGATCACGGTAAAGCCACTGGCTTAGTGACCCCTGAGCCATACTGCGGGTTGCAGTAAAGCCATGATTGTGTTGCCTCAGTGGGTATAGGAATACTTGCAGATGAATGGTGGGACATATGGTAAAGCCAAGAGGTGGTTTTTTCTCTGTTGGGTCTAGTAATCCCTAGTTTGGGATATGTGGTAAAGCATGGAGAGTGGGTCTCGATTTAGAGCCTAGTGATCCGAGTTTGGATTTTGGTAAAGTCTGAGAGACTAGGAGATAGGAAAATTCCTCATGGTGTAGGTGGAGAAATTTGGTGGCATCCATGCTTGTTGGCCAAGTGATCTGGTGGAGATCATGGTAAAGCCTCTTATGATGTGTTCATTGTGTTGGCCTAGTGATATGGGATGGATTACGATAAAGCCTGGTTTTCTATTGATGAGGGTGAGGTGGTTTAGCCCTGGTATGCCTTGGTTGGTTATTTTGGTTTGAGTCCCACATTCATGCTTGGAATATGGCATGGGGGTGAATGGCTGAAGAGAGATTTGGCTCAACCATTCTATGGTTGGGTGGAACATGGAAATCCCATCCTGGGTTTGGTTTTTGCATCATTAATGAAATGTTATTTCTCCTTGTATTTCTATGAGAATTTTGATGGATTATATGTGGTTTATATGGTTGTACTTTCATGAGTATTTCTGTTGCTATTATGCTCGTTATATGTGTGTTTTATGACAACAACTATGTATGGATCTCAACATGTTTTTGCTTGTAAATGAATGGATAATGTTTCTATGGCCTAATAGATGGTAATGCATCAAATGGCATGAGGGAACAATGGTTCATAGATATTATCAGATAAGTATGATATCCCTAAACTTAATTCTATTATTTACACCTATAGGTTACACGTTGATGATATGTTTGAGGAAACGCTTGTCATGGCTAATAGGGATCTGATTAAGGTCTTGTTTAACTTATTTCTTTTGCGTCATTTTTTCCCTGTTATTTGACTGATATTAAGCTATCATTCCATTATGGGCAATGACCTGGGCTCTAGGCCTCAAAAAGTGGCTCAAATCCTAGGGTCGATGGCATAACACTAGCAAATTGGGTCTCTGGACACTGGCAAGAAAGCCTGTGAGAGAGAATATGGGTTTTTGGATGCTCTCATGCCTATTGCATGAGAGCGAATGAGGCTTAAGATGTCTAGAACATTGGTGGGACCCAGGTACAATATGTCTAAGTGTCTAACATGTCTACTGAGGGTTTGGTTGTTGATGTGTTCCGTCGATTCCACTTCCTTAAGGTCACATAGGAGGTCGAATCCAATGATAGTAGCCTCTCATCACATGTTTACCACAATTAACTAGTTACTTGGGTAGATGTGTGAGGAGTGCATTACAGGGTGGTATCAGAGCCAGGTTCACCCCTCAGACTGGATGGGCAGTCTGTGTTGGTCATGCATGCATGTCAGTTAAATGTGTGTCTCTTACACTTGCATTCCATGTGCTTGTTGCATTTGCTCGATGATTTTTATGGTTGTAGTAAGGTTGTCATGGAGAATTTGATGTTGATTTTGTGGAATGCATCATCATCAGTATATGACTGGTTACATATTGTTACATGTCGCTTACATGATGATTTTATGTCACCTAATTACATCCTTGTATGTTAGGCTACATTATTGTATGTTTGATTACATGTATTAGTCTTGTAGTTGGTTGGTTACAAGAATTGATCGCTTATGCTCAACTACATGCATTCATGTGTATGTGTAGTTGATTAGGCATTACTTATACATGTTGATGGTTGCATATGGTAATGTGTAGAATGGAGTAATGATTTTTTTTCATGCATGAGGTCATGGTTTTTCAAATTGATATGGTCATGCATTGATGAATGGACTCTAGCTAGAATGATGTGAATATAGTTTGGTACTCATGTGTTATGTGTATATATGCAGTTGTCATGCATGTATACTCTTGGTTATAATTATGCTTGAACAGTAGGTCAAACATGCCTTATGAAGTCATGGTATGAAATTTAGGTTATCAGGGTGATATTGGTATGTTATGATGCTAATGTGTTGGCTGAGATAGAACAAGAGATGTAGATCATCATAATGATGTTGCAACATTAGACTTTGGGGTAAGAGAAGATTGTCATACAGGTATTGTATGTTGGCATGCATGTATGTAAGTTAAGGGTTATTATATGCATTAGGTTTATCTACATGTATTTTGATGTTATGATTACATTCATGATAGATGTTAGTTTATTAGTGTAGTTATATGCACATGTGTCAGATAGTCAAGAATGATAGTAACATGTGTTTGTATGCATTTCTATTGTTTTTTTACATTAGATAACTTGATGATTAGGTTATATGTTGTTCATGAGCATGATACATTGCTTATTGTTGTTATATTTTATTAACTTGATGATTAGGGTTATCTAATTAAGATTTTGATGTTGTAATTTGGATTGGCCATATGCGTGATGGTTATGTTTATTGCATTGAAGATCTTGATGTTATATGTATTGTGTTAACCTGGCTTGGCCTATGCAGATAGTTATGGTTGTGATATTTAGGTATGAGCCGACATATTTGTGATTTGGTGTCATACTAATATAGAACAATCATACATATGTGATTTTTATGCATAAATGATAATTGTTTATGAGTTAGGATGTGAACATGTTACTTAGTGATTGTAATGGATAGCATGATCTTATTTATGTTTAACCTAATGTGTTCAGAAGTTATATCGTGCTAACTAGCTTGATTGTGCAGACAAGATAGCCTCCCCTAAGATACAGTAAGGTATGAGTTTTATTATATCGTATATTTAGTGCTTGACTATTTGATTATGTCGTCTAGTTAATTTATTCAACATGGTATGTTGCAAGTTGGTTGAATGTTTGATGAATTGCATAATATGAGTATGTGTTCAAATGATTTTGTTTTAAGATGATTGTACTAACACATATATGTTGAGACAGTTGATATGTACTTGAGTATAGTAGGTGATAGTTGTAGCATTGTGTCTAAGGACTTGTTGAAGCCTAAAAAATTGTTGCTTCAACACAGGGGGAAAACCACCTGGTTAGGACCTGAAGACAACTCAATTTCCGTTTAGGTAGTGGCTCTGACTGGGGATAATGGGACCAGTTTCCCAATGAAAGGTTATTGAATGAATGTTTAATGCTTATAGTGAAGTGAAATAGATGGATTTGCAGTGATGAAAATAGAAAAACTATGTGTTAATCTACTTTATAACCCGAGATTGTTTAACATTTATCTGGATGCGATTTATAATGATTTTTCTTAGTAAATGACAATAGAGATTGCTCAAACATCAATGGAAATGAAAATATTTCAAGATGATTACTTTGATTAAATGGTTAATCAAAATAATGTGTATAAGTCATATCACATTCGGAATATCAAAGCAAATTGCTAAACATGTATTTAAAAATATCAATGGTGGCATGATTAGAAATGAATACATGTAACATTGTTCTTTAAATAACGCATAATAAGCAATCTAAAAAAGATAAATTCACCATTTATTCATGAACAAAATAGAGGTACAAAGATAGAAATATCAGATATACTTTACTCAACTCAAAAAAGAAATAGCCGCAGTTTTTTCCTTCCCACAAAGATGATTCCAGGAGTACAATAATGCAACTTCTCAAAATTCTTTATGAAAATTCCTAAACAATGTTCTAATCGTTCTATTGAGAAAAGTATGAAAGTACAAAAGTGCGAGCTTTCGTAAGCCTTTGTTCATAAAATTCAAGACCCTTATTTGATATAAAAAGTAAGCTTAAATAACAAAAAACAACTGAATCCATTGTGCAGAGCGTTGAGGGCATTTAAAGAGATACCTTCAACAACGCTTAAAGAAAAACAAATTTTTGGTTGAAATTTCTGAATGCGATTTGTTTTCTTCATCAACTTTGTTTGTTCCATCATATTATCTAGATGCGTGTTTTTCTATTTGAGCTGAACTGCTGCTTGTCAGCACAACTGTCCTCTTTTGTCATGAACCTGAACAAGAAAAACATGAATTGATAAGCTGGAAATAAATGAAACTGATAAGCATGTTTTATTTGAAACAAATCCTGTTTTGCGGGCAATCAGGAAAAACGTAGAGCACAATAAATTTCGAATATAACCATCATGGAGAGTAATGCGAAGTGAGGTATGTGGTAAGACAAGTCAAACTTTATGGTCTTATCGCAATATTGCAATCGATTTTTAGGCTAGGATGAAGGATTCATTATAAGCCGTGTCCCTTTGAAACTTGTGATTGCGGGGTCCCAGGATGACGTGGCAGTGACATCACGAATGATGTCATGATGTGACGTGGAGGGTGATGTGGTAGAAAACATGGCGGGTGATGTGGTGATGACGTGGTAGTTGTCGTGGACGATGACGTGGAATTGACGTCATTCATGATGTCATATTGCAGTCGGGATGAGGAAGGATATCGCAATATTATTCAAATGAGGCATGACTCTTGGAAATTTGACATTGTGTGGACATGATATTTAATTTAATTTCATTGTATAATCCCGATGGGTCTAGTTATATCACATATCGTAATCGATAGTATGTAGCGGGGCGTGGATTTTTGGAAACTGCAATAGCTCCAAACACAAGGATTTATGGAATGGATTTTACAATCCTATTGGGTCCTGGCTTAATCACATATTGTAATCGATGTTCGACAGGAGTATGGAGTTAGGATTTTAAACTTTTGCGATAACGTGTAGACGTGGGATTTTATGGATTGAATTTTTGAATCCTGTCGGGTCCTAGCTTAATCGCAATCACAATCGGTTAAGGCTTAAAACTTAAATTCTTTGTAACTTTTTGTGATAGTCATGGATGCGGGGACTTATGGATTGTCTTGCAAATTTTTCCTTATCTTTCATTATATAGTTTGTCATTTTAGAATGGGTCAAAATGTGGGGGCATAGTTCCACTTTGAATCTAAATGGTGATAAAAAGTCATTTCACTCAATGTTGCTGGGAATTTCACATAATACTTCAATTAAATATTAGGATTAAATTTTATTTATAGTCCACCAATGTGAACGATAGTCAATAATGTTGTATAAATCAAGTTAATTGTCAATTCACATAACTATGTGGTTGATATATTTTGATTGACAACATCTTCCATCTTCCACATTTACTAATGTCATTGTGCTAATGATATTTTTATGGACAATCAATTTAACATTTTGTAGATATAGCTCCACTTTCAATCTAAATGGTGATGAAAAATCATGTGACTTTATGTTGTTGGGAATTTCATATAATATTTAAATTAAATATTATGATTAAATTTTAATTATAGTCAACCAATGTGAACTATAGTCAACAATGGTTTATGAATCAAGTCAATTGTCAATTAACATAACTACATTAGTAAATGTGGTTGATATATTTTGATTAAAAACATCTTCCATTTTTTATATGCCAACTAATGAGTATCAACCACATTTACAAATGTCATAGTGCTAATAATATTTTTATAGATAATTAATTTAACATTTTGTAGATATATATAAAAAAATTACACTCATTATAGCTACTACAAACTTGAACATTATGATTAAATTTTAATTATAGTCAACAATAGTTTATGCATCAAGTCAATTGTCAATTAACATAACTACATTAGTAAATATTGTTGATATATTTTGATTGACAACATTTCCATTTTTTATATGCCAACTAATAAGTCTCAACCACATTTACTAATGTCATTGCGCTAATAGTATTTTTATAAATAATTAATTTAACATTTTGTAAATAAATATAGAAACATTTCAATCACCTGACCGACTGGTCTATCTTCCACAATTTTACTCATATTCAACTTTGAAGCTTACTTCTCTCTCTTTTATTTCAGTAATGGTGGCATCGTCGATAACAGAAGAGGAAAACAACACAGATGATGTCGTGGCAGAGGACCGTGGCTTGTGCTTCCCACTACCATACCTGCTAGTGTGGATCCTCCTAGGTTACTCTCACTACTTTTCACAAATGCTGGGAATGTTGGATCACAAGTGTGGCCTGTGAATCCCACTACCATGCCTGCTGGTTGTGGATCCTCCTAGGTTACTCTCACTACTTTTCACAAATGCTAGTTGGGTTGGATTTGGTAATGTTACAGAAGAGCTGGAGATCATGAGTATAACATTAGACATTGCCAGACGGATGCCTGCATCAGCTTGTGTGCATAATAGGGAAATGTGAATGCATCTTACAACTTCCTCCTGACCGCATGTTTCTTCTACTGTCAAATCAATCATATCCAAAAAAATTCCTTGCTTGTATAATCTCCATGCCTGGATCCCATAAAAGGTAAATCATTTATATTGTGATTTATAGCAATCCACATTTACTCATACAAAAAAAAGATGAACTGAAGTCTGACTCATTCTCATAGGTTTTGCATTTCTCGAGCAAAATTTATATCACTGTTTTTCCTCCCACTCACAATCTTGAGGGCTAACACTCCAAAATTATAGACATCAGCTTTAATGGATAGTTTCCCCTGCATCTCATACTCTGGTGCCAAGTAACCGCTGCACACTCAAAAACTCTTCCAATAAGTTGGGGTATTTGTGGCATATGATTGCAGAAATTTCCCACTGTCAATAGTTAACAAATTGACTAATAAGTTTTAACAAATTGCATCAAGAAGGGTAGTGATAGATGGTCTTACTATGTCCTTGCAACTCTGGTTTGGATATGAGTCTCCTCTTCAGGAAAGAACCTTGCTAGCCCAAAGTCTTCTATCTTTGGATTCAACCTTTCATCAAGCAAAATGTTGTTTTCTATAATGTCTCTATGAATGATATGCAATTGTGAGTCTTCGTGAAGATAAAGAATGCCACGACCTATTCCCATTATGATGTTATAGCATTTTTTCCAATCAAGATGTCTCTTCTTCTCTGGATCTATATTTGTATTTCAAGAATAGCAAATTCCAAAATTTAAAATAATTAATATGATTAAATTTATGGCAGATTTAAGACCTTTCCCTAAAACAAAACAAAAAAATACAAAATGACCTACCAAACAGAAAAGTGTCAAGACTCTTGTTCGGCAAATACTCATAGACAAGAAACCTTTCTAGTCCCTCAGCACAACACCCAAGTAGCTTCACTAGATTTCGGTGTTGAACATTGCCCACAAGCTTTACTTCATTCATAAACTCTCGTTTGCCCGGTCCAGATTTTATAGACAAATTCTTCAATGCTATTTCTTTTCCATCTCTCGTTATTCCCTAAAAAAAGTAGCCCCATCAACAACCCATGGTAAAACCCACATCAAGCCATACACTTTCATGGATTAAACCTTAAAAACAATAATATGTAGGTAAATACCTTGTATACAGGGCCAAATACTCCCTTTCCAAGCTTCTTGTTTTCATGAAAATTATCTGTTGCTTCTATGAGAGATTCTAAGGGGAAGACAAATTGCTCTTGATTCTATGGTGTCCATTCTTGAAATTTACCTTCAACCAAAATATGGTAAAGGTTCGCATCTACTTCACTTTTGGTGAAGCCCTACTCGGTGAAATAGATGTCAATCTTGGTGTACTAAGCACGGGGTGCTTATTTTAGTCCATACCACGCTTTCTTGAGTCTGCACACATGAAACACTCTGTTGAAGGTCTCAAATCCTTTTGGATGCTCAATATACACCTCTTCCTTAGTCACACTGTTGAGGAATACTATCTTTGCATCCATTTGATGTATCTTCCATGCCATTACTAACAATGCTAGAATAGATCTTATTGAAGAGTACCTTGCTACTTGAGAAAAGGTATCATCATAATCAATTCCCTCCACTTGAGAGAATGCTCTGCCACAAATCTAGCCTTGTGTTTCTTCACACTCCCATATGATGCTTTCTTTACCTTGTAAAGTCATCTAGAACTCACCACTGATATGTCTGCTAGTCTTGGGACCACTTCCCAAACACTGTTTCAACCATGGCATCAACCTATATTGGTTGATACTCTACTTCCTCAAATGAGGATGGCTCAACCTCTACACTCTCGCTCATTAGAGTCGTGTAGCCATTGTACTGATTTGGTGACCTCCTTTGACTACGCTGCAATGTGGGTGTTCCCACATTCTCTCTAGCATCATGCATCAATTTTCCATCCTCTTTGTTGTTCCCATATCAAGAAGTCTCTACATGAGTGGGTGCTTCCACTCTCTACTGCTCTGCATATGGTTGCTCCACATCATCCTGAAGTTCCTCCTTTGGAGCTAAAAGCTCCTCATTTGCATGTAACTGAAGCTCCCTCTCAAGTGAACATATTGTGGCCTCCTCTTCATCTAACTTCACATCTCTATGAACCATTGCCATCCTCTTGGATGGTAGGTACAACCGATAGTTGTGAGGTGTGTCAGTGTACCCCACAAATATACCAACTTAGTATGTGCATCATTGGTAACAAGAAAGTAGACTGATGAACCAAAGATCCTAACGTGTGCCACATTTGGTTTCTTACTTGAAAAAACTTATTCTGGTGTGCTCATCCCGAGAATTTGATTAGGGATGCTATTATGAAAATAAAACGTTGTATTTCATGCTTCAACTCACAAGTGTAACGGTAGGCCCTGATAATATAACATCACTTGTGTAGCTCCTACAATACTTCTATTTTTCCTTTCTACTACCCCATTCTACTTTAGGTTATGAGGTGTTATTAACTCCCATCAAATGCCTTTTGATGCACAAAAGTTCTTGAATTCATTCGACACATATTCTCCACCGTTATCACTTATGGGAGCTTTAACTTTCCTCCCAGTAGCTTTCTCGACAAGTGCTTTAAATTCATAAAATTTAGCAAACATACGATCTTTCTTCTATAGGAAGAAAATCCAACACTTACGAGAAAAATTATCAGCAAATATTACACAATACCTGTGCTTGGTCGTGGATGCTATTGAGAATGGTCCACACACATCTGAGTTAACTCTATCAAGGATCTCTTATGCTTGACTTTCCTTATCATGAAAGGAAGATTTGGTGTACTTCCCCAATGTACACCCTTTGCATGTGTCTCTCTTCTCTAGCACACACTTGGGAAGTCCTGTAGAAATTTGCAGCATGATTTTCAAAGTTCCATGGTGCAAGTGACCCAATATTCTATGTGACAACTCATCAATGTCTCGATTCTACACCTTCTCTTCTTTTTTTCTCAAAGCAGCACAGTGTTCTACGTCCAATTTGTGGAGATTCTTCACCCTAACCCTAATCCGCTTCACTTGTCCTGAGGCTATGTGATGAAGGAAATCCTTTCCCTTTTTAAATATCACATTGTAACCATGGTCCTCCAACATGGAAACTGAAACCAAACTATGCTTCAAACCCGTAACATACATGACATCTTTTAATGTGAGAGAAGAACCAAACTCTCGTTGAAAGGTAACAGTACCAATTTCGGTCTCGTTTTACCTCCCATCATCTCCCATATCAATGTGCATATGGAGGTCCTCATCCAAGTCACTGAAGAACTCTTTGCTCCATTATCCAGGTACCACACACTACCTATCACTGATGTCACCATGCAAGCGATGAGGGTGAAGTCTAGCTCGAATTGTGAAGCAAGAGCTTCACCTAGTGCTTCTCCTGGGGGCTTCTTACCAACCTTCTTGTGCCAACAATTTGTGGCATAATGTCCCAACTTGTCACAGTGAAAGAATTTAATCATCAACATGTTCTTCTTCTTGCCTCCCTGAGTGGAATCTCATTTGGAATGGGATGACTTCCCCTTCCCTTTATTTTCCTTTCCAGCTAAGGCATAGTTCTCCTCATCATCAAGCTTGGATGAGGATCCATCTCTGGTGTTCCACTGAATCTCTTCATGTACCAAGTCAGACCATAATTACTCCCACTCTAGTATCTTCTCCCTCCCAATAACTAAGTCTTGGTCATTGTGCTAGCTCTTGGGAAGGCCTAGAAGTGCTAGGCTCACCAGACCATCTTCAAAAACTATAACACCGACACTTCCAACCTCATCCCAACATTGGGTGAACTCGGTCAAGTACTTTGATATTGTGTCGCCCTTCTCCATCTTTATTTTTTTGAGCATGTCCTTTAGTGCTAGCTTCTTGCGGTCACTATTGTTTTGAAATAGGTCCGTCAAGGATTTCCACATTTCAAATGGAGTTTTCTTACCATGGAGGTTTGAGACAATATGATTTTGAACTCCTTCTAGGATAATCCTTCTCACCTTTGCCACACATTTTCTCCACTCTACGGTATCTTGAGCATAAACTGGCTGAAGCATATCTTTGTCTATGAATTCCTTAATCTTGTTGTCTTCCAAGACTACCTCCATCCTATCCTTCCAAGAAATATAGTTCGAACTACCCTCAAGGACATATTCAAGTTTCGATCAATAGAACAAAATCCTACTAGCTCTGTAGTATAATATTTCAAATTCATTTTCTCGTGAAAAATACAAACTCATGTTCTCCTCTTCTATAGTGATTTCATCTTTGATACCATGTAGACATTCCTTGTATATTCAAAATGTAGATTGTAATATGCTAAAACAATTGACTTGAATCTACTCTACTCACCATCGAAAACAATAAATAATCAATGAAATCAAGAATAATATATGAGAAAGAATTCAATCACACATAACACAATGATTTCTGAGGAAAGCAACGGTGAAAAATCCCTACTATCTGTATATTGCATTAATTAGAAAATATGAGAATATTATAATGGTTTCCTCAAGCGGAGCAACCTATGCACTATCTCAATCTATCTCACTACTTCCCAGACATTCTCAAGCCAATACTTGCCCAATTCTTTTGCCTACCAAGCTCCTCAAAATTGTATAATCCTCATAGCCCTTCCTCTGATTGCATGCACCACCTGTACAACTCAGATTATTATACCACTGATAGTACAATGTACTAGAACTCTAATGTCAACTAGGTCTTTATCTGATCTGACATGCATGAGTTAATTATGAGTGAATCTTCAGTTTACTAGTTGATCACTATTGTTTACACCCCACTACTGCAGTGTACACCCCACTACTAGATCTCCCACTAATTCCTCCATCAGTTGGAACTAGTTTAACTAAATTTAACTCAGTTAGACTGAATTAAATAATTACAACACAAAATAAACTCAAACAGGGCCCCTGTAAAGTAGGAGACACTCTACATGACTCTAGTTAGACCCTCAACTCAAATTAACTAAGCTAGCTAAGACAAATTAACTTAGTTAACTATCACAAGTCATCATGAGATTTGGAATTACAATTTAATTCAAGGAAAAAATTAAATTAGGATTTTCTTGTTACATTTTCAACACTTGTGACTCTTTGACTAACCCCATGACTCTTTGACTTCCTATGGAATTTCAACTTTACATGACTCTTCATATTTTGAATGTGTTCTTTGGACTTCCACTTTACAATACATTTTCCAATATAAAATTATATAATCCACGAATTATGTGGCACATGATGACTAATGATAGGACATAACATGAAACTAATGATAAGGATTGCATGATAGTGTGGCAGTCCTAAGTTGTCCTTATTGCTACATATTTCTTTCTGCCTTCAATAAGGGATGTGTCCAATGCTTCATCTTCATGAGAGATATGATTTGTTCTTCATATCTACCCTCCAAAGGGTTGTAAATTAGATGGATTCTTCATGTGGTCCTAATATTTGGTCTTATGTTGTAGCCCAATGTTCCTTCATCTTCTTGTCTAATGATCTTCTTTTCTCTTCAACTCCATATGTGTCTTCTAGCATGTCCTCATTCTCCATATCCTTCATCATCATCTTGCCTAGCATGATAGAGTTCCTAAATATGTAATCCATTCATGACACGATGACATTAGTTTGATAAGCCCCTAGTCTAAGATGTTGCACACTAATCCACTGACTGAGTCGGAAATGGGTGGCAGGATGAGGGTGAGGCTCAACGATTGTGCAATTGTGTAGTTTAGGTAGTCAAGAGTTAGGCTTGGGCCTTGGGACTATCAAATACATAGTTCAGGCTAGACTATGCAGGTAGATTGTGCAGTTTTAAGGCTCTGTGAGTCAAGCTGTAGGGTTTTGCACTGTTTCTATCAACTGTGCAGTTCTAGGAGACAAAGAACACTTGGTGATTACCTAGCTCAGGAGCTCAAGTTTTGGGCTTGAGCTCAGATACTGCATAATGCACAGTTAGGGCTAGGTTGGAGGGCTGAATTGTGCAATATTTGAGGCCAAGGCTCGGGCTTGAGCATTGAAACTGCACAGTGTGAATCATGGAAGGCATGAACTACACATTGGGAAGTTTCAAGAGGCAATTTGCAGCTTGAGGGATGGGGCTGTTCTGGGAATTTTCTAAAAATTGGCTATGTTTGGGATCAATAAAACTGATGTTAATAGTTATAGGACTTGACTATGATCACACATGTAGAGTGGTTGAAAACACAACATAGATCATCCAGAACATATTAAAAACATACTTCCCCGAGTGCTACAACCTTAATGACAACTTATGACAAGTGCGAGGCTAAAGATACACTTTGTGACGACTGCGACAGAACTTGTGTCTCATTGCTTAAAACTTTGGAAATGAGTGTGACACTGGTTTACATGGTAAGATTGACTCATTTACACAAGGAAACCCTATTGAAACCACCAAAACAAGCTTATGTACATTGTGCAATACTTAACATTCTAGAAGACGAAAAGTTATAAAGTGCAAATGACACTTGCGATATGTGAATGATAGTGAAAGAAACGCATGCCACAATGAAGATAACATGAAAATGACACTAATTAGAGTGAAAGAAAGAAAAAGTGACAGCCGAAAACATTAAAAAGAGACTAGTGAAAACAAAGGTGTGTGAAAGTGGCAATTTGCAAAACTCACCGAAATAGAATTACAAACACAACTAGAAGTGAGAAATTTTCGATGTCAATGTGCACTTACTATAGACATGGATTGGAAGTCGCACAGGAATAGTCTTGATGGACCATTCTATGCTTGTTCAAGCTTGCTTAAAAGAATGCGCTCATGAACTTATTATAGACTGAGAATGTGTGAGCAAGTATCCTCAACGCTTCCAATCCAAGAATGGATCTCAAAAGCATGAAATAAACAAGAAGTGGCTATAGAATAACCAATCACAAATTCTAAAGTAGGATCCAAAATTTGAGTGTAGGAAAATTTTAGAGGGTGTTTGTTGCATCGAAAACACTTGGCGACACACTGGTAGAACTCCAACTTCTCTTCCTTGGTCAATTATTTCATGCAGGGTCTAGTTCTTTAGGAAGTATTGATTTATCATTCATATTACCATGGATTTCCCAATTACCCCATGCATAAACATAATCGCCTTCATTACTTTACTCGGTTAAACACAAACATAAGATTGGTGATCACACAATCTTTCGAATCAGGATAGGGTAATGAATTTTGCGATCTTTAGATTTTCAGAGTATAGTTTTTTATCTGTGGTGTTGCTCCATTGCCAGTAGGCCTAGAAAATACCCTAGATGAGTCACTTCAGGAACACAAACATTGCTCCGCTGCCAGTGAGTCTGGACAATACCTTGGCGAAGTTGTTTGCTTCATCGTTCTATGTAGGAAGCTTTTCTCTTCTTTCGTCTTTATTTATTTATTTAAATAGAACTATGCATTGACACTTATTTATTTATGGGTAGAAAAGGGATCCCAACTTATTGGGAGAAGGAGAGGTTGTTCCTTTAGAGAAACATGCAGAGACCTCTGATTTTGGTTTGCTCGTTTATATTTTTCCCTTGTCCTTCTCTACTTGATTGGATTAGCTTGAAAACACTAAAACATAAAAAATCGAGTTTAGGGATGAGGTTTTCAAAATGGAGATGGAGGTCATGGTTCAAAACAAGGATTTCTTAATGCAAGGGTCATATTTTCCGTTGGAACATCATTGACCAAAAGATGTAACCAAGACAAGGAAGAAGGAAAAAGAGTTAGCCAAATGTTGCAGTTTCACAAAGTCCTTTTCTATTTTGCCACATTCCCTTTTGATCCAATAGGAATCTTCATGCAAGGTCTCAAAAAACAAAAGGAAAGATGACACACAATAAGGGAACAAAACCAAAAGACAAGATAGAAAGTGGCTAAACCAAAACATGATGTGAAACCAAAACCAGAAAACACAAGACAAAATACAGGAAATGAATGCAGGATGAATGTGCAGATAAACTAAAATGAAACTAAACTTACTCCTAACCTAACTAGCTAAAAGAACGGGGTCATGTATAATGTAATTTCCAATGTATCCACTGTAATTATTCCCGACCTGCAATCACAAAGAGGTGATCGTTTAAAACAAATATAAAATGTTGTGCAATGGAAAAGATAAAAGCTTGTATAAATTGCACAAAAAACTAAAGGTATTTCATGTCAGCAGAAAGATATGTCGTAGCTACTAATTTTTAAAAATACACATTCTTAACCTTTTGATGCGAACCATCTTTGAACAAACCTTGAAAGCTTCTTGCAGATGTGTCTCCATCTACACCGAACTCCTTAGCAAGTGTTAGGAAAGATAGAAACTTGTTGTTTGCAACAAACCTTGTCAGGTAAGATTGATCCAAACTTATGCAGGAACACAACATAATATAAATATAAACATAAGAACAGAGATACAAGAGAAATAAAACTTCATTTCATTAATTTTAGAGAACTGAAATATGCTTACATACATAATGGAAATAAACTAGCTTGGATGATGGTAGCTTATCTCTAAGAATAGATGTCGCGGCTACATGCCTCTGAACTGTTTTAAAAGGAGGTTCAAAGGCCTATTTATCATTGAGAAATAATGGAAAACACTAAGCATCCAAAAACCTAACCCTAGGAGATGAAGTGCCAAAACTATGGGCCTCGTTCGGGTAAATTGGCACATCAAGTTCCTGAGGTCGTAACTTTGACATACGATCTTCATTTGACGTGCACAATACCTCATTAGAAATATCTATTTGAGGACTATAAATTTTGACTATAAACATTAACGAAAGACACATTTTACTTTTTACCAAAAAAACCATTGCTTAGGGCCTCAAAACGGCTCCAGAAGTTCAAGGCCCGAAAAACTACCAAAAATAGTAAATTGTGCTACAATTACAGAAACTGAAAAAAATGATGGTACAATAGTGGGGTTCTAAGTCAGATAGGTGGTTTTCCACCAATATCCTTCTATATCATACCTCCCCCTTTAGGGAGAAATGGACACTAGTACCTTGAGTGCCTCCATGAGATGGGGAAACTTCTACTGAACTTGGTCCATAGTGAGCCACTTGCCTTAGTGTAGAAGTTGGCCATATTTGACAACCTAATACAGTTGGATATTCTGCTAGCGAGTGTTCTTGATCCATGTGTCCATGATATGATTAGTTGTGGCATGTTCCATGTACTTTAGGTTTAGCTCTATTGGTGTGTTTTGTTTTGTAATGTCTAATGTGTCCAGTAATGGTGGAAAGTATGGCCGAAGGTGGTCCACATTGAACACTGGGTGCAAACCAAGGAATGGGGGAATGTTGAGCTCAAAAGAATTGTCCCCCACATCCATGGTAATGGTGTAAACCCATATCATAGTGGTCTAAGCTTCCAATGGGATCTGGTAAGCCGTTATTTTCTCAAATGCCACTAAACTTTGTCGCCCACCTGAAACTTGTGTGGCACCTAATCTTGATCATGTCGTTGCTTGTACTTACCATTAGACTTCTCCAACATGTCTTGAACCTGTTGGCAGATGTACTGGATGCATCCAATAAATCTGATTGCTTTATTATCCTTGACCAGTACATGTGTGGATTATGTCTATGTAGTCGCATGAGGCATGTCAACATAAATCAGACACAATGGTTGAAATCCTAGACCCACTTGAGAGGGACTAGGACTATTCCAGCTATGGAGAGCTCTATTATAATTGTGCTACACATAGGGAAGGATATCATCCCAAGTTTGTGGATTCTTGGAGTTTTACATGCGAAGTATGTCAACTATCATCTTGTTGAGAACCTTTGTTTAGCCATCATTCCGAGGATGGAATGGAGTTTACTTGGTGTACTTGGTGTCCATTAGTGTCCAGAGGCTTAACTAGAATGTTCTTAGGAACCTTCTATCTTGATTTGATATAACGGTCTGTTGGATCCAAAAATGTACCCACGGTCATTCAAAGAGGAGTTTTGCAGTGTCCTCTACTTTGATACTCTTCTTGCAGGTCACCAATAGAGTCATCCTAGAAAATCTATCCATGACCAAAACTACAAGGTCATTACCATGCTTGGCAGAAAGGAGGCCAGATAGATAGTCCATGGAGATAGATTCCCAAGGATGGCTGGGAGTAGGCAGAGGAGTGTACGGGCCTTGATTCTTTATGATTGGCTTAGCGATAGCATAGGCAATCAAGGATCTAATATATTTCCCAACATCTTGTTGGATTTTTGGCAATAAAAGTACTTTTCTAGTAAAACCACAATTTTCTCCACACCAAAATGTCATGCGATACAACTGTAGTGCGCCTCCTAAATCAACTTGTCACACTCAATTGAAGGAACACAAAGGTGGCCCAAGTAGCATAATAATACGTCCTGGAGGTGGAAATCAAGAACTTGGTTTCCATCCACTAAAATATTGTGTGTGGAGGAAAACTCTGGATCATTTTTGTACAATTACAGCCATTCAGAGGTCTTTTGGTCACCAGAGTTGAGAACAATAGTCAGTGCTACAATTGGGGTCTGGTTGAAAAAACCTACAACATGACTGGCACTGCCCTTTTTGTATTCAATGTTCAAGTGGAATTTTTGCAAATATGTAGGCCAATTCTAATGGAAATTGTTATGAAACTTCCCTTGTGTATGTATAATTGAAGAGGTCAATGATCGGTGTGGATAACCATCTCCTTCCTCAGAATGTAATGCTTCCATTCTCGACAAGCCTACATGATGGAATACATATCTTTATCATAGGTGGGGTAATTCAAAATTGTATTGAAAAGTGTCTCACTATGATAGGCCACTAGATGTCGTGTTAGGTGAGGACTGCAACAATAGCATAGTTGGAGGCATCTATCTCAATTTCAAATGGTTGTTGTAGGTCTGGAAATGTGAGTATTGGTGTAGAGCAGAGGTAATGCTTCAACACAACAAATTCCTTTTGTTAAGACTCGGATCAAGAAAAAATTGCTTTCACTCCACCCTTGATAATCTGACTCAAAGGCCAAGTGATATGGAAGAATCCTAACATGAACCTCTGATAAAAATTTGCAAGGCCTAAAAAGATGTTTAGCTCTTTTAGAGTGGTTAGGGCTGGCCAATCTTGAAGGACTTGGATCTTAGTCAAACGAACATGCACACCTCACTCATCTATGATGTAACCCAAATATTAGACTTGGCTCATGCCGAAGGTGGATTTCTCCAAGTTTGCACATAGTTTTTGTTGTCGCAGGGTTTCAAGGACCCATCGATTGTGTTGCAAGTGTTCTTCCCAAATCTTGTTGAATATGAGGATATCATCCAGATATCATCCATTAGCCTCATAAAAGTAGTAGGGGCATTTTTCAATTGAAAGGGCGTAACCAGCCATTCAAAAATGCCTTCCTTAGATTTAAAGGCAACCTTCCATACATTTTTTGGCTCTATTGAAACTTGGTTATAGACAAACTTAAGATTGATATTGTTGAAAGAGTTCCCCCCCTCGATTTGGTCCAAAAGGTCATGAATCCATGGGATTGGATACCTATTCTAGAAAATGTTTTGTTTTAGTTCTCAATAATCATTGTAGAGCATCCAGGTCCCATTCTTCTTTTGTACAAGTATAATCAGGCTCCCACAGGGTGAGGAACTTGGTTGGATGTTCCCTTTTTGTACCAAATCCTCGATTTTCTAGTTGAACTCTTCATTTTCCAAAATGGAGTGGCGATATATTGGCCCATTGGGTATAGGTGCTCCAGGAGTTAGATCGATCAAATGCTTGACCTGACAATGCAAGGATACCCCTGTGGGTGAGGAGAAGATGTCCTTGTATTCGTCCACAACCTTATCCACCTACTTCTGCTGCATGGAGGAACCCTTCCTAGGGGCCATGAATGTGGCCACGATATTCCCCTTACTTTGAGAGCAAATTATAAAGAAAACAAAATTTCCAATCTGGGAGATGATCTTACTGCATTTCTTAGCAGAGATCAAAGAGATGGTGGTAGATGGGGCTACCTCCATTATCTTTTATAACTTATTTCCAAAAGAAATAATAACAATGCAAGGCCTAAATTCATACATAGAATGACGCTTCCACAAGTATGGTTGGCCTAATAATACATCACAAACTTCAAGAGAAGAAACATCACACAATATCTCATCCATGAAGTGCTTGATGTTGTAGAGAAGGCAACATTGTTGGATAACGTGGATATATTTTCCTTAGTGAAGCCACCTGATGATGTATGGTTACGCATGTGGTATGGTCGATAAGCCCATCCACTTCATGACTTTTTCTAAAATGAGGTTATTTTGGCTCCCACTATCGATAATGAATTGCAGCGGTGAATGCTTCACCCACATATGTGAGTGGAAGAGATGTTGCCCCTCCTTTGGATCTTGAGGCTCCATATTCTAGATCTTGGTGGTGGCAACAATGGCATCGGGCTCTACATTAATAATCTGCTTCCCTTTGTCATTCCCCTTGTCGAGTTCTGACTTAGAGTCTGAACATGCATCTGAATCTGAAGCCTTCAGCACAACCACTAGTGACTACTTGGCTCGACACTCACTTTTGTTATGACTGGGGCTGTTATGGAACTCACACCGCTTTCTTGTGTCCTTATTTGTCTTCATGGTGTTGTTCTTTTTTTACGGATTCAATAGGTTGTCCTGGGTCACCTTAACTTGGATTTTTCCTTTGTTTTGTAGTTTAGGGGTGCCTTTCCCCTACTTCAAATTCACAGATCCAAAGTCCCGCTTCTGCTATTTAAAATTTTTCTTGATCTTGACAGCATATCAGTAGGCAGATCTAAGCGAGGATATTTCCAGGAACTCCATCTCATCATGGATGTATTTGTGGAAACAACTGTGATACTTGAGTCCTTGATGTCGATCAAATCCTTTATGCCCAACTTCATGCGAAGGGTATGAAAATTATTTCTGAACTCTGACCTGTCTTGGTCCCTTCCTTGTCACAGTGTGGTCCACTTTATGTACTTATCTTCATAGATCCTGACAGGGTAATGCTGCTCCTTGATGGCATCTCGGAAAGAGTTCCAAGTGGGTTAGGCTGAAAATAATGAGGGTTCTCTCTTGTCCTTCTACTCAAAGTAGGTTTCCCACTAGTCCTTGACATGGGGGGTGAATTTGAGGATTGAAAAAGTAATATTTTCCCTATTGGAAAAAACATGAACTGAAAAATACCCTTCCAACATATTTAACCATCTATATACGATGTCTGCATCTATCTAGCCTTCAAATATGGGAATGTTAAAGTTGAGTTGTACTTTGAAGGGAGTGGTGACCCCAGAGTGGTCGACGGATGAAGATTCGTCATTGAGGGAATCCGCTAAAGGATCTGAGGAATGTTGTGCACCATCGCATTCCTTTGTCACTCGAAGGCTTCTTCAAGAAAAAATTTGAAGGGATATCTTGGTCCCTCCTATTTATTTTCCTCCACCATGGGAGGTTGTCAAGTTTTGCGAGGTTGGTCTTGCAAATGTTCAACCAGTTCAAGCCCTAAATCCTTATACCCTGACCTCATTAGGGACATGCAAAGAAAAATAGAGAAAGAACAGACCGCTCTGGTACCACTGATCCAAACTTATGTAGGAACGCAAAAAAATACAGATATAAACATAAACACAAAGATGCAATAGAAATAAAACTTCATTTCATTAATATTAGAGAACTAAAATATATTTACATACATAATGGAAATAAACTAGCTTGGGTGATGGTAGCTTATATCTGAGAAGAGAAGTGGTGGCTATATACCTATGATCTATGTTACAATGAAGATCAAAGGGCTGTTTATCATGACAAAAAATGGAAGAACCTAAACATCCAAAAACCTAACCCTAGGAGATGAAGCACCAAAACTTACCTGCTAGGGTAAACTGGTACATCAAATTTTCGAACTCGTAACTTTGGCATATGTTCTTTATTTTACGCGCATGATACCTCATTAGAAATATCTATCCAAGGAATATAACTTTCAATTGTAAACATTAGTCAAAGACTTTCATTTGCTCATTTTCAAAAAAACATCATTTAGGGCCTGAAAATGGCTCCATAAGTTTAGGACCCGAAAAACTTCAAGAATAATAAATTGTGCTACAATTACAAAAATTAAAAGAAATATATTACAATGGTGGGGGTCAAAGTGGATATCCAAGTGGCCACCAATATCCCCCTGGATCAAATATTTTTCCAACCGTTCAACGATTGGATTGTAAAATTCATGATAATCCTCTTGAAAACACCAAAATCTTTGAAGAGATGGATTTTCAATTAGAGGCATAAATTACGATGAGAATCTTGTGAGGGAAAATAGATCTCATCATATTCCACAATCATGCCAAGATAGTGAGGACCTAACATAACCATTAGCGAAGGTTGAAGTGCAACCACTACTTGATAAATATTTGAATAATGAAATGTTGAACCATAAAGATAAAATGATGTAAAACAATTCTTATTAGATGTGTTGGTGAGAAAACGATAAGCTGAATGAAATTCATCAAAACCATAATAATGATTAGATGGGATGATTAAAGAATCATATTCCCAATTTGTAACTAACAAAGATAAATGAATTTGAACAACTCTTTGAATTCTCTGAACATTCAAACCAACTTCCTCGTAGACGGAATGTGAAAAACCATTTTCATGTAAATGTTGACAACCTATACAAGAATCATAATCATCTAAATAACTTAAAAGATATTCCATCACAACAAACACATGAGACTAGTTAGGACATAATAAATGAACAGGAATTTGATTCATGTGATAAATCGTGCATTCATTACCACTCAAGAGGGTTTCAGGTGTGATGAAGGGAAATATTTGCAATACAACATTCATGAGAAAAACTAGGAGATGACAATTAAAAAATGACTTTGATAGGCATGATTCCTTCAATCAAAGATGGTCTTTGAAATGACCAACTTTTCAATTCCATGAATTTATGAGAGATGCCTAAACCAAACCCAAGTTTGATGTGAGAGATTTGCATGATGATGGATCAACTAAAGAAGATTCCTGAATTTGATCAGAAAGAAAATCTTGAAAGCTTGAAATATTACATCTAAAATACCAAATATCTTTCAAAAAGAGATTTACATCGAGTGAATCTATGTAAAGAGAAGGATTGTGCGAAAGAAACCAAACTTGGCTTAGTTCAGGGGGCTTACCAGAGTTGCAAGATCTTGACATAACCATTAATGGAAGTTGAAGTGCCTCTACTGCCTCATAACGTTTGAAATTTTCAAGGATTATAAAATCGCATCTTGAATATTGAACTTGGTCATGCATGGTGTGAAGATAACTCTTACCACTAGTTTCAATAAAACGACTGTTCACCGGATGGAAACCATATATCTTATTTATTCGACTAGATTTTTCAACTTCAACAACCAACGTACTCAAATCAAAAGATTCTTATAATTGTAAATCCAAAAATAAATGAATCGTTGAAATTTCGTGAGCAAGCTTCTTTGAAGAGTTTTCTTCATGCAAGGGAAGAGATTACAAGGTATGGAAAGAGAACTTAATGATTTTATGGTTTTCATTTTCATGATGGATAATCTCATCATCTTGTGTCAATCAATAAGATAACTCATAAGATGAAGAAAATGAAGATCATGGAGTATCTTCATCACAAGTAGATGCATCGAAAACAATAAAACACAAGGGATAGCTAGATGAAGAGGATGATTTGATAAGAACATCTTCTTTGACTGAATCAGATTTTAGATCTAAATTAAATTCTTCATAAGAAACCAAAAGATTAGTTGATGCATGTGGGCATTCGTCATCACATACATCAACATAATCATCATCATGAGAATGATTTTTTTCCTAAGACTGTGGATCTAAACAAATTTATTTCATTAGATTCACTATCGATATTAACAGATTTGATATTATCCAAGAATGAGGAGACACCATCTTCATACAAAGGATTTTGAAAAATATTGAAAGAATATTCACCTTCCTTCTCTTCTACCTGTGTAATGTGACTACCTTTAACCTAATTGAAATTTGGACCAATGACTTGAAAATAAAAAGAGTGTGAGAAACCAGTTGGTGGAACAGATTTCTCAAGCAGATCATGTTACAAAGAGTAACGACATGTAGATGATAGGGGATAACAGAAATCCAAATCATATTCGACACTAGAGTTATGAACAGTAACATCATCTTGCAAAATGGAAGAGTTACTCTTCACCGTAGGCTTCATGAGCCATTCTATAATTTCCTCCATTGAAGCTAAATCATGAAAATTGAAAGAATAATGAGAAGATGGATGAAGAATTTGATTTGCGAATTTCCCAACTTTACAATCGTCGCAAGGAGGCACCCACATTGGGACTGGAAGAGGGGGAGGAAAAGGAACAAATGGAGTAATAGATTCCTCCTATGAAATTAGAGGTGTCTCATGGTTTACAAGATTTGGGAAAGTAAAAAATTAGGAGGTTTAGATTCAAATTGATTCAAAGAAATCTAAACAAAATGTTCAAACTTTTTCTTAGAGAAATTCTGATCAATATATTCTTCATGAAACTCATAACATAAATGAAGGAATTTATTAGCCAAACCCTCATTTGGTTCATCAAGCTCCATTCTAAGTTAATTGATTCTTTTGTGAACATCCCAAAAATCATACCAATCGAAAGCTTGGTGAGGCTTCTTAGTAAATTGATGAAAAGAGTGAATGGAAGCAGATGGTAAGGTATGATAACATCGATCAACACAACATTCAAGAGTGAAGGTGAATAAAATACACATAAAATATTCATCATCAATTTTAAGAGATTTACAAAACCCAAGAAAATCATATATGTGTCTGGATAAAAGCATACCACCCTCACCATTAAACTTAAATTGAGACAAGGCATTAATAAGTTTCATGAAGATTGAAAGTTTACTAGGAGGTAGGTTAGAAAAACACCTAAATTATGATTTATGAAAGAGCCATTTAATATAGGAGATTCAAAACAAACTCAATGGGAACAGATTGTCATTTGTCCCTCCTTCTAGCACCATTTGTTGATGGCGTTGGAAATCCATAAACCAAGGGGGTCTCCTCGATGTAAAGTCCCAATTAGACCTCACACCATTTGGTAAAGGAGACCCATTCGGGGTATTGACCCAATTGCCATATATTCTTACGGATTTTCCTTCACTTTAATTGTCAGCAAGAGAGAGGAGTGAAATGTGCCTTCGAAAATAAAGGGGATGTTCATGGAGAGTGTGTGTTCGTATGTGTGTCAAAGTTATTTTACTACAGAGGGGGAAGAGAAGAGAGCCTCTAAGAGAGAGGTAATAGTACCACACTATTAAAGACACTCATAAATAAGAAGAATTTGTTCAACATCCTGCATAGTAGTCCATAAATATGTGATGGTCATTGTAACCATTACAAAGATAAATATTTTTCTAATATCAAGTGGAATACTTTAAAAGGATGTGACAATGATAACAACCATTACAACACATTCTCAATATGATAAGTACCAAAATAACCAAAATAGTTCAACTACTTTGGCACATATGAAAGTAAACATGAATTACAAACATTCATTGAATAGTCTTACAAATATTCATAATCCATGCATGAAGAACATGTTCTTCATAAGGCTTTTGATATTCAATAAAAGTTTCAAGACCCGTATGTACAATGAATACCACTAGCTCCAATACTGGACTATTGGAGGTGAAAATTTTCTTTGCTCATACAATGAGGGTGCATATATAACCAAGAGGTGATGCTTCACCTTTCTTGTGACAATTTGACTACCCCCGTGACTATTTGACTTCATATGACTTTTCGAATTTACATGACTCTTCATATTCTAAATGTGTTCTTTGGACTTCCACTTTACAATAAATTTTCCAATATAGAACTACATAATCCACAAATGATGTGGCACATGATGACTCGTGACAAGACATGACATGACACTGATGACATGGACTAGATGATGATGTGGTAGTGCCAAGTTTTCCTTGCTACTTATTTCTTTTTGCCTTCAATAAGAGATGTGTCCAATGCTTAATCTTCATGAGAGATATGCTTTATTCTTCATATCTACCCTCCAAAGGGTTGTAAATCAAATGGAGTCTTCATGCTGACCTCACATTTGATGTTTTTTTGTATCCCAATGTTCCTTCATCTTCTTGTCTAATGATATTATTATCTCTTCAGCTCCATATGTGTCTTCTATCATGTCCTTCTTCTCCATATCCTTCTTCATCGTCCTGCCATAGCACGATAGAGTTCTTGCATCTGCAATCCACTCATTACATGATGACATCAGTCTGATAAACCCCTAGTCTAAGATGTTGCATAATAATCCACTAATTGATCCAAAATCGGGTGGTAGGTTGAGGGAGAGGCTTAGTGACTGCGCAATTTCATAGCTCAAGTAGTCAAGGGTCAGGTTTGAGCCTTGAGACTATACAATGCACGTTTCAAGCTATACTATGCAGGAAAATTATGCAGTTTTGAGGTTCAATGAGTCAAATTGCAGGGTTTTTGCATTGTTTCTATCAACTACGCATTTTTGGGAGATAATTAAGACTTGGTTATTACACATTTGTGTAGTTCAAGATCTCATGGTTTGGGCTTGATCTCAGAGACTGCGCCATGTTGGAGGGTTGAATTGTGAAATTTTGGAGTTCAAGGCTCAGGCTTGAGCATTTAAACTGCATAGTGCACAGTCCTGGAAGGCATGAACTATGTATTGTGTGGTGTCATGAGGCAGGGTTGCAACTTGAGGGCTGGGGTTGTGCAATTCACGGTTTAGGAAGGTCGAAGGAGGCCAAGTTGCTGGGAATTTTCTAAAATTTGGTTAAGTGTCGGATCAATGCAACTAATGTGAATAGTGATAAGACTAGGCTGTGATCACACACTTATATTTCTTGATGACAACACATAGATCATAGGAAACACATTGAAAACATACTTCTCTTAGTGCGAAAACCTTCGCGGCAACTTACGACAAGTGTGACACTAAAGATACACTTTGCGGCGACTGTGACGACACTTGTACAATAGTGCTACAACTTTGGAAATGAGTGCGACAAAGGTTTACATGGTAATATCGACTCATTTACACAAGGATAACCTCTTGAAACCACCAAAACAAGATTATGTACATTGTGTGATATTAAACATGTCAGAAGATGACAAGTGCTGAAGTGTGAACAAAACTTGCGATATGCGAACAACAATGAAAGAAACACATGCCAAAGCAAAGATAACATGAAAATGACACTAATTAGAGTGAAATAAAGAAAAAAGCGACAGTTGAAAACATTAAAACGATAATTGCAAAAACAAAGGTTCACAAAAGAGACAGTTTGAAAAAATCACTGAAATAGAAGTACATACACAACTAGAAGTGAGAAACTGCCAATGTTAGTGTGCACTAACTATCGACATGGATTGTACATCATAGATGCATAGTATTGATGGACCTTTCTATGGTTGTTCAAGCCGGCATGAAAGAATGTTCTCATGAACTTATTGCAGACTGAGCATGTGTGAGAAAGTACCCTCGACACTACCAATCCAAGAATGGAGCTCAAAAGCATGAACTAACCAAGAAGTGACTACGGAATGACCATTCGCAAGATTGCATTAGGCTCCAAAATTTGAGTGTAGGAAAACTTTGGAGGGTGTTTGTCACAACGAAAATAGAATTCTAAAGGAATCAATATTATAATTTAAAAAATATATTTATGGAAAATTTTGTGACCCACCCATAAACCATTTCTTGGCCAACTCTTTTAAGTATATTCCAATCAATTCTCTATCTCAAGGTTCAATTGAAAAACACAAATAGGATTGAAATAATTTTTATTCAATTTTAAAATGTCTTATAGACAACATTTTATGATAGAATTTTTATAATTTTATAGAATGTTATCAATTTTCCTAAATTTACTTAGCTATCCAAGTATTTCACTCAATTCCTTATGATTGAAATAAGTTTTATACAATTTTAAAATATGTGGAGATGTAAAAGTTACAAATAATTTTTATTCGACATTATTTCGTTTGAGGTTACCTACAAGAGCTTTAGCATAACATGATATATATACATGTGTGTGTGTGTGTGTCTGCATTGTAATTTTTACAATCCAATATGAAGCATGGAAAATGAGAATAATAAGAATGTAGTTAATTACAAACAATTTATAGTTTCAAGAACCAAACATTTCAATTAAGTGAACATTTTATTTGAGATGAAAATTCAAGTATTTTATTTATGGTTGAATTACAATAACATAGAAACCAATGCAATTTGTCAATAATGTTTTTGTGCTTACACTGAAATCAATGCACAATGTTAATCTAATTACCTTGAAATTAATATACACCATACATCTAGTTACATCAAATAAAAAATCAACATCTTCACTGACATAAATGCATCTAATGCAAGCAATCAAATAGGATGAAAAATCAATGACTACACTGAAATCAATAAATCAATCAAATTCATAATCAAATAGGATTATAAATCAAGGTCTACATTGAAATCAAGGCATCTAGTGCTAACAATCAAATAGGATTAGGAATCAACATCTAACTGAAACAAATGCATCTAATGTAAGCAATCATATAGGATTAGAAATTAACATCTTTACTAAAAGCAATACATCTAGTTCAAGCAATCTTCCTCCCTTTCTCTCCCCCCTCCACATATATATATATAGCTAATCTATATATATATATATATATATATATATAATTATATATATATTAATATATATATATATATATAGTATAATATATATTAATATATATATATAATATCCTCCATATCTCTTCTTTATCTTCTATCAAACCCCCTAAACAGACATCCTCTCTCTCTTCATATACATCTCTCCCTCCCCTCTCTTTATCTCTCTCTCTCTCTCTCTCTCTCTTCATCCTCCAAATTTATGACTATCTCCCTCCCTACATCATTCTCTCTTCCCATTCTCTCCATCTCTCCTTCTTTGTCTTTATATCTCACCCCCAAACATATGCACTCTCTCTCAATCTCTCTTTTGTAACTCCCTCTCTGTCTCCTCTCCTTCTCTTTTTTTCACTCCTCCTCTTCTCTCCCCCTCACTTTATCTCCACCCCTCTCTTGTCACTCCCTCCATGTCTCCATATCTATCACTCTAGGTATTTGTTCTTCCCTCCCATATATATTTGGAGTTAATAAACATTCTAAATATATATAAGATAAATATAACAATATTTATATTATATTAAAGTTAATATTTTGGATCCATTTATATAAAACTTAAAGGATTTTTTATTCTGTGTTAAATTAGCATTTTTCTTTTGATTTAAAAGAAACAATGTTGACTTTAGTAAAGAGTAAATATGTTTAAAATTTTACATATTTGGAATTTCAATCTGGTAAAAAAATTTGTGGAAGGTAAATTTATGATCCATTCAAATTCAAGGTATATGATAACATATATTTTGAGCACAAATAGACATGATTACACATTGCCCCCATATTGGGTTGTAGAATGTACCTCTTAGCACAATAACATAAAAAAATTTCTAATGTTGTTCATAACCTATATCCAGTTGGATTTTCATTTTTAGTAAAATAGTATCATACAAAATTGGTTAAATTATTAATGGATTACATTTTAGACCTTTCCTGTTTCTAAAACTATGGGATTCACATAAGGATTCTAACCTAAAAAATTTATTTTTAAAAGCCTTGAACAAGCTCAATAGCTCAATCAAGCTCCTGTTTAACCATGTAAATGGCTCGATTGAGGATTTCTTAAGCCCTCAATTGAGCTAATTGAAATTATAATTTAAGCACTTGATTGAGCTTTTGGCGTCCTAAAACCACAATTTTAGCACCCCTTCTGCAGATATCTCTACAACACCATTTTGTACCCTAGCGGACTTAATGAAAAATTGTCCTTAAGTGGTGGAGTTGATCATGTTGGATTCATGAAGATATCCTCTATCCAATGGGATATGAGTTTGACATTTTTGAATTCATATGATATTTTTCATCTAATTTCTTTTAAACATAATGTTTGAATTTTATGGGGCAATTTGGAAGAGGCCTAATATAAAATAAATAACATAAAATATACACAACAAAAAAAATTTCAAAAAATACCACTATATTCATTTATGAGTCCTCTTCATTTGTCAAATTATTTAAATAGTTGGAAAAGAGGGCATGCAAGCACATGTGTCTACAAAATGCAATTGTAATATTACTTCACAAACTTCGAAAAATAATAAAAAAATATAATTTAGCATAAAAAAATATTTTTTTAATATGAAAAACTTTTATATATATATATTATATATAATAAAAGTTACACATTAATTAGAGAAAGTTAGAAAAATGATAGGGCTTGAGTTGATGAAGTTACAGGAGAGTGTCGCTAGGGTTTCTTGGTAGCCGCGACCTCTCCCCACTCGTTTGTTTTTGTTTTTGTGTGTAGTTAAACCTTTTGTCATGTACAAATATGATAACCTTGTTACAAATTAATAGTTATAGCATTGGTTTCCAATTGACTCAAGCTCATTGCATGTATAATATTTGGTTTTTAGGTATTATGATTTGGTGTTATTTCCTATAGTTATTTGTGGATAATTATTTAGATCTCACCCTAGTGGTGCTTTGTTTAGTACATGGGAAGACACCCTGGATATCTTTGTTACCAATTTGTGTTAAAACAAATTAGTCCATTGTTGTCTCACTATGATAGATAAATTTGACGCTTTGCCTCAAGAAATGTCATCTTGTAGATCACAGGTGTTGTTTTGATTAAGTATAGATTAGAAATTTATATCCACTGTTTTCAAAAGTTTACAATGGGAATCCCATCTTTTAAAATGAAATTCCCAAGATGGAATTAGAATCTTATATGGCACCTCAAAATATTATTATCTTGAAAGAGATAAGATTAATAGGTAAATTTACGAAGCTAGGGACCTCATATTTGGATGTGGCCCTTTCTTCATGGGCTCCGAGGGAATGTTCCTATCGAATTGGACCCTTTATTTCAATCCATGCATGGAAATGTGTTAAGCCCCTATCTGGGTTAGAGTTCCACATCTCCCCATTTTCTTTTGGCTTACAGATACCTTCATAGTAATAAAAAACAAGATGGGTTTTTATATAAACCATGCAGAGCTTGAAAGCAATATTTTCAACTATGCTAGAATCTGCATGGAAATAGATTTTGATAAGGGATTTCCTAAGGAAATCTAACTTCAAATGGAAGGATGAAGCCATTTTCAATCTCTTGATTATGACAAGTTTCCTTTTAAATGTAACTCTTTCCATGAGTATGGGAACTTTACAAAAACTTGTCCAATCATAAAAGATTCTTCGTTATATTCTAATATGAAGCCAACTCTCCAGAATAATGATGAGCAAGGTTTTGAGAAAGTTTAAAAAAAGATAAAGAATTAGGTTTCAAGAGGGTCTCACTATGCCTTCGAGCCTTAGACACCCTCTAAGACAGAATCTTCGCTTCAATAGCACATTTGGAGCTCTGCAATCCTAGGAGGAATTTGAAGATGTTCAAGATCTTGAGCCATCACTAGTTCCAATATAATTAGAGAATACAAACTCTCCAAAATTCAATGCAATTCTTGTCAAAAGTTTCTCCATGAGTTGCTTCTCCATTTTATGGGGAGATTCCTAAGAAAATAATTACAAAAATACCTTGGGATGAGACAATTGTCTAAACTAATTAGTTGTGCAAGTGTGTCAATGGCCTAGTTTCCCTAATTATTACATAACAAAATTTATTCTTTCTTGAAAATAAAATATTTATAGAATTTCCGAAAATGATAAAGATATGTCATGCTTCTAAATAAAAAAATATCTTCACTACTAGCTCATTTGATCTCTTGAAGTGGACCCATCCTCCACTACCTAGACTCATGGTGGGTTAACCAACTAATTACACCTTTTCAATAGGACTGAATTTAGTACAAGAGTATTAAAAAGGGAACTATAAGCCATCCTTTATAAGTATGTGAGCTCAGTGTAATTTGGCCTGGCCACGCAAAAGGTCCTTGCAAGCCACAACAAATAGCAATACCTTTGTAGCAATTTTTCCATGATTCTTCCTTAGAGGGTTTTCATCCTTTCATGTGATGAGTCTACTTTTCTCTTGGCCTCAACTAGTAATTGTTCATACTCCTCCCAAGGTAGAAAATCTCCTTGGAGATCCCAACAATTGGGAAATCCTGCTCTAGTTCTTTGGTCAAAATTGTTGTTGAATTTTGCAACTAGTTTTGCTAACTCATTCACACATTATTCAACCCTATCCCTTGCTTGCTTTCTCTAGATGGCATTGGTAATTTCCATGATCACACATGTCTTGTCAATGATGTATATTTCCCTCAACTCTCTAATTGAATTGTCATTGAGGTGCTTGATAAATTTCTCTGTCGTGCTGACATTTTTGACAACCTTCCCCTTGGATGATAGGATAGAGAATTCAATGGTCTTTACTTCCTTTTTTTTTATATGCAACCAATTTTAGGTGTTCACATATATTCTTTACTTCAGAGATAACATCATCCTAGATTATCTACCTAGCTTCAATGAGGGACATGTTTCCTTTCAACTTGCTCTTCAATGCTTTGATCTCGTTCTATGCCACCTAATATTTGTTATTGATTTGGTCCATGCTTTCCTGGGTGGAATGAAGCTATTTCTCTTTATTTTAAAGTAGGTGCTTGGTATTATACGGGTCAATCCAAATCTTCTTAACCTTTTCCTCTAATGGTTTTAGTTATGTGAGAGCCTTAGTCAACTTCTCAGTAGGGTTTGTTGGTTATCTCTCTGGGGTTTTTTTATGAGCCCTTTTTTAATTTGACCATGGCCACAATTGTGCAAGGATAGGGAGACTGTGAATTACCTAGTAAGCAGAAGAAATTGGACGTTGAGGTCCTTACACAAGTTGATAATTGGAAAAATGCATGTGCAAAAAAAAGGAGTGGCTTGAGACATAATATATTTAAATAGACAAGTTTCAATTGCAACGGTCAACGTGAAGGGTACAATTGTCGATTCACGGGGCTTTTCAAGCGACAAAAGGAAGAAATGGCATAGGGCAAGGCATGTGGAGAAATTGGATATGTGGAGGACAATATAGGATGGTAATGTATCAAATGGTCTCGCGCTCACTTGCCACAATCACCTGATAGTGGTCCAAGTTGCTGACATGGTTGTCGCGTTGGAATGATATTTAGCGTGCTCATTTATCTCCTTCTCCAGGGTGCCTAGGCGAACTCAGAGGTTAGGCTCGAGCCCCCGAAATGAATCATAGCCATTGATTTAAACTACCCACTTTATTGAATCTAACTTTCCAGGGGCAAAGAGTTGGCTTAATTTCTGCACATGTTTATCAGCCAGAGCTTCTCCCAGGAGAGGTCACTTCAATATGGACAATGATCCGCTCTATTGGTGGTTGCTACATAATGGTATACATTTGGAAAGAGGGGGAATGACCCATTGCCACTTGAAGGCTCCTTTGGGCTAGAAATGGTGTTGTTTAAGGCTACCTCATTGCGGAGCCAAAACCTAAATTCCTTGCTGCTATATTCCCCTAGTCTTGGCACTTGATCAAATTTTGAGTCACTTGCTCACTATTCTCCTACAATTCAACCAACTAGTTTCTCCTCCTCGTCAATGGATTAGGTTCCCCCTCTACACCTTGAAGTAACTTAGCCATTGGCATAACTAATTGCCTAGGGAATAATGTTGTAGTACCATACACTAATTCAAATGGTGATTTCCAAGTGGATCTCTTTGTTGTGACTTTGTTTTACCAAAGAGAAAATTTAAGCTGAGAGTCCCAATTTGTAATATTCCTAATTAGCTATGGCTAATTGGAATATTCGATTTTGTTCGATTTTTGCCTTCTATAGTTATTTGTAAATAAAAATTGAGGAAGGGGGAACATAACTCATTTTAGAATAAAAAATCACTCCTAGGTAGCACAACGTTGTGACTTAAGGGGAAACCAAGGGGGCCAAAGGGGGACGCAGAAATGGGACCCACACAGACACATGGAGGGACTGCGCGGGAGGGAAGGAACACATGGCAAGAAAGGGATCATGCAGGAGAAAGTGAGCCCAGGGATTGTGAGAGGCAGAGGCTATAAAATAGAGAGGAACCCCCTCATTTGGGATCATTCTAGTTATGAGAATTTGTGATAGTAATTTCGACTTAGAGCATGTTGGTTGTTTAGCTAGTCTACAACACTGTTTAGTGCATTGAGTGTTTCCGTTCAGAGATCTCACCCTTAGCCCTGGGGGACTTCGAGTGCCTGCTTGGGCAAGGTACTTCCATTGGCATTCCAACAGTAGATTCATCAGCATTTCAGCAGCGGTTTCATCAGCATTTCAGCAATAGCTTCATCAGTGTCTTTGAGGAACTGCGTAGAACCCCAAGGGGGTGATTTTCGGGGGTCGGCCATTTCAGAAAATCTTTCTGGGTTTTTCTAGGTTTCTTGAGTAGAGCCCAAATCCAGAGTTTTAGCTTTTTCTGAGGAGGGGACCAGTCCCAAATCATCATTTGTTTTCTAGCAGCAGCAACATCCACGTAGAGAGGCCATTCTTATCATTCTGAGAGTATTTCTTCACTTGCCTTGTGCAAGTCGAGGTGCCATCTGTCCAATCACCTCTTGTACTCATTTATTGCTCAGTATAATAAAATGGCTTAGCATTTCTCACTACATTTCTTGTGTATCTACTTATATTTTCAGTTTACATTATTATATGCTATTCCACTGTTATTTTATCACTTCTGGGTTATTATATCATTTGCACATATTTGGTTGGAGTTTTTGCTGGGATTTGAGGAATATTTTGGGTTAGGAATATTACAGTGGTATCAGAGCATAGATCTGGCTCAGCCTGTGGAGCTAGCAATCTATGACACCGGGAGAAAAACTCTATATCTGTTACAGAGGTCAGAGACACAAAGACATTGGGTGTAGGTTGGAGAACACTTACGGAGAGGGAGACTTTGTTCCGGTGGTGGACGCAAAATAGGAGGAGCCTGTGGTGGACGCGGAGCAGGAGGATCTGATGGCAGATGATGATAGGAAGAGACTTATAGATATGCTCCTCAAATCTGTGTAGGATCTGTCGAGGCAGATTGAGGTGATGGGGCAGAGATTCACAGCAGTAGAGGCCAGACAACATGAGAGCCCACAGGCTTTTCAGGTTGGTGAGGGATCGGGTGCATCCCACCATTTGCTAGAGCAACGTGATACTGCACAGCAAGTGGCCTCACATGCCCCTACACGCTCTACCATGACCACTTTCTTAGGACCCGACACAAGGTCCATAGCCTAGCAGGAGGCAGAGCCCAGACATATGGGCGATTATTTTGAGGAGTACCAGGTCTATGGGCAGGAGTTTAGGGAAGCCCTCTCATTCAGAGATTTTTTTCAGATCCAGCAGGATAGTAGACCCTGCAGCCATCACAGAGGGTGCTAGCATTACCATGATGGTGACACCCACCATGCAATGAGTAGATTCCACTTGCCTACATTTGATGGTTCATCAAACAGTTTGGCAAAGTCTTGGGTGGAGAAGCTAGACATTTATTTCCAGCTTAACAAGATGTCAAAGATAGATGCCATCAAGGTGGCAACATGTCATTTGGATGGTGAGGCCCAGGATTGGTGGTTTCATGGGATGGTTAGACTAGGGCACTCCACAATGACGACATATGCTGAGTTTACCAGGAGACTGATGGAGTGATTTGATCGGTGGGATCCAAAGTAGCATTTTGTTGAGCTGACAAGGCTCAAACAAACAGGGGGGCCAGAGACCTACATTTCAGATTTCTTGAGGGTCTCTGTGATGGTGCCAGACCTATCCATGGCATGGAGAGTCTATATGTATGTTGAGGGGTTAGCAGAGCCACTTCGGGGTTTAGTTCAATCCACTAGAGCAGCCACACTCCAAGACATTATTAGTAGGACCCGAGACTTACAGGATGCCTTACACAGAACCCGGACACCTTACCCCCAGAGATAGAATTTCCAGTCTAAGGGGAAGGATGTGATGATTCCACCTCCAAAGGGGAATCCAGGACGAGTACAGCTTGACGATGATGCCAGGAGGGAGCTGAAGAATAAGCAGTTGTGCTTCACTTGTCAGGAGCCATGGGCACCAAGACATAGATGTGCTGCTGGCAAAGCACATTTTATTGAGGTCTTCTCTGAGATCAATAGAGAGGAGGATGATGAGGATGATGTGGAGGCAGGAGATAACCATGCCGTACAGGGTCATTTTCCACCACCAGTGGGTGGTGCATCTTTTGCACCCATCGGAGGGGCCCTTGCAGCATTGCGAGGAGTTCCCAAGTATCTGACGCTGCGCGTACAAGGGACAGTACATGGCCAGAGAGTATCAGTTTTGGTTGACAGTGGGGCAACCCACAACTTCATCGATGTCTAGATGGTTGAGCGGAGAGGTATATAGATAGAGAGCTTCGATGGGTTTTCAGTCTTAGTCCCAGGAGATTAGACCATGATGTGTGCTCGTTATGTTCCAGAGCTTTCAGTGACGATGGGCACCTACACATTGATTGACCACTTTTTCATGGTCGATATTCCGAACACTAACATGATACTTGGTGTTCAGTGGCTTGTCACTCTAGGGAAGGTCACGACAGATTAGAAGACCCTGGAGATGGAGTGGGACGATGAGAGGATAGGGAGGCATGAGAAGATACGTGGACAGAACACATATCTACCCCAGACTGTTTTGGCTCATCGAATGGAGGCAGTCTTCCGAAAGGGAGACACAGAGTGAGTAGTGGAGCTACGTGCATCAGAGGCAGGGACTATAGGGCAGACGGTACACCCAGAGATATAGTCTATCCTTGATCGGTATGCCATAGTGTTTGGGGAGATTCCACGAGGACAGCTACAGGATCGGGGATTTGAGCACACCATCGAGCTTGAGCAGGGCATATTGGCTATGATTACTACCCCTTATAGGCACCCCAAGGCCTATCGGGATGATATTGAGTGGGTTATCCAGGAATTGTTGGCTCTTGGGCATATCCGACCGAACACGAGTCCTTTTTCTTTTTCTGTGGTGTTAGTGAAGAAGAAGGACGATACATTGAGGATGTGCATTGATTACAGGGACCTGAACAAGAACAGGTACCCCATACCTAGGATTGATGAGTTGATGGACGAGTTGAACTTCTCAAAGATTAATTTGAGATCTTTCTACCATCAAATTCATGTGAGGGAGCAAGACATTCCCAAGACCGCCTTCAGGTGTCACTATGGGCACTTTGAGTTCTTGGTGATGCCTTTTGGGCTAACCAATGCCCCCGCTACATTTCAGTCCTGCATGAATCACATATTTCGTAGTCACTTGAGGAAGTTTGTGTTGGTATTCTTTGATGATATTCTCATTTACAGTAGTACTTGGGAGGAGCATCTCCAGCTTATTGAGACAGTATTGCATATCTTACAGGAGCAGCAGTTCTATGCCAAACTCTCCAAGTATGAGTTTGGGTTGATGGAGATGTTGTATATGGGACACATCATAGGGGTGGACGGAGTGAGGGTCCATGAGGAGAAGATCAGGGTCATCAAAGAATGGCTAGAGTCGAGAAACGTGACGGAACTTCAAGAATTCATTGGAATTTGTACTTACTACTGAAAGTTTGTTAAAGGTTTCTCACAGCTTGTTGCACCCCTGACAGATTTGATGAGGAAGGGGGCTTTCAGTTGGTCGGATACAGCGCAACGAGCCTTTTATAGGCTCAAGGAGGTTATGAGCAGCTGGCTAGTGCTTCCATTGCCAGATTTCACGCAGCCATTTGTTTTGGAGTGTGATGCGTTGGGAGAGGGGATCAACGTAGTATTGATGTAGGGAGGTCACCCAATAGCCTTTGAGAGTCAGAAGCTCCTTCCGCACGAGAGGTTGTATTCCATATACGACAAGGAGATGTTGGCCATCATGCATGCATTGGCTAAGTACCAACAGTATTTGGTAGGCAATAGGTTCAGGGTGAGGACTGATCACAACAGCCTTAAGTTCTTTTTGGAGCAGAAGCAGCTACAGGAGAGGCAGCAGAAGTGGATCAGTAAGATCCAAGCATATGACCTTGACATTGAGTATGTCAAAGGTAAGAACAACGTGGTAGCAGATGCCCTTTCACGTAGACCAACCACGTTGTCTCCTATGAGCTTGGATACAGATTGGAGGGCTCGACTCTTAGTAGAGTACTCCAAGGACAGATTTGCATGTGAGGTTCTGGATAGGCAGGTGGTAGATGACAGGTACAAGGTGGTCGATGAGATCATTTACTATAGGGACCAGATCTTCCTGACTCAGGGGTCTCAGCTCAAGAAGAAGATACTCCAGGCATCACATGATTCCCATTGGCAGGACATTAGGGTTTTACCAAAACCTACAGGGCCATTAGGGAGAGGTTCTCATGGAAGGGCCTCAAGGAGGACGTACCCCAACACATCTAGGAGTGCGATGTTTGCCAGAGGAACATGGGAGAAATGAGCCATCCCACAATATTATTGCAGCCTCTTCCCATTCCGGAGGGGAAATGGGAGAGTATTTCGATGGATTTCATCACAGGGTTGCCCATGGTATAGGGCAAGGATTGTATCTTTGTCGTCGTTGATCGACTGACGAAGTATGCAAATTTCTTTGCCATATCCGCACACTATACAGCAACATAGGTGGCCGAGCTATTCTTCAGGGAGATCTTTAGGCTACATGGTCTTCCTAAGACCATCGCTAGTGACAGGGATAGTCATTTCATGGGTGGGTTTTGGCAAGAGATTTTCCGATTGGTGGGAACGGAGTTGACACCGAGTACGAGCTATCACCCACAGACAGATGGAAAGACGAAGATAGCTAACCAGTGTCTGGAGGGCTACTTAGGTAACTATGTCAGTGGGCAGCAGCAAGCATGGCTGAAGTGGCTGCATCTGGGGGAGTACTGCTACAATACTTCACATCACATTTCCATTGGTATGTCACCATTCTATGCCTTATATGGGTATCATCCTTTATCTTTCATTGACGTGATGTTTGGTGATAGCAAGGCTCCTAGAGCCAAGATTTGGATCCAAGAGAGTCAGGATATCCTTTGAGCTCTCAAGGATAACATGGCTACAACGCAGAACCAGCAAAAGCTATATGCCGACAGGGGTCAGGTGGAGAGACAGTACGAGGTAGGGGACATGGTCTACCTATGATTACAACCATACCGACAGTCATCGCTGAAGCAGAAGGGGGATGAGAAGCTCAAGCCCCACTTTTATGAGCCATACAGGGTGATACACAGGATTAGACAGGTTGCATATGAGTTGGAGCTGCCCCAAGGCAGCAAGATTCATAACATTTTTCATGTATGATGCCTGAAGAAGGCATTGGGGCAGCAGGTGACCGTGACGGATGAGCTACCACCCATGGATGATGAGGGGCATTTGGTATTGTAGCTGGAGGCTATCATTGACTCTAGGGAGAGACGGTTGTAGAGCAGGACGGTCCGGGAATTCTTGGTGAGGTGGAAGAATTTGCTAGATGAGGATGCCACTTGGGAGAGCGAGGAGATATTAAAACATCCATCACTTCAGTTGCTTAAGGACAAGCAACATTTTGCCAAGGGAGACTGTAATATTCCTAATTAGCTATGGCTAATTGGAATATTTGATTTTGTTTGATTTTTGCCTTCTATGTTTATTTGTAAATAAAAAGTGAGGAAGGGGGAACATAACTCACTTTAGAATAAAAAGTCACTCCTAGGTAGCACAATGTTGTGACTTAAAGGGGAACCAAGGGGGCCAAAGGGGGATGTAGAAATGGGGCCCACGCAGACACATTGAGGGACTGCGCAGGAGGGAAGGAACACATGGGAAGAAGGGGATCATGGAGGAGAAAGTGAGCGTAGGGATTGTGAGAGGCATAGGCTATAAAATGGAGAGGAAACCCCTCATTTGGGATCATTCTAGTTATGAGCATTTGTGATAGTCATTTTTACTTAGAGCACGCTCGCTATTTAGCTAGTCTGCAGCACAGTTTAGTGCATTGAGTGTCTCCGTTAGAAGATATCACCCTTAGCCCCGTGGGACTTCAAGTGCCTGCTCAGGCAAGGTATTTCCATTGGCATTCCAACAGTAGATTCATCAGCATTTCAGCAGTAGTTTCATCAACATTTCAGTAATAGTTTCATCAACATCTTTGAGGATCTACGCAGATCTCCAAGGGGGTGATTTTCAAGGGTCGACCATTTCAAAAAATCTTTCTAGGTTTTTCTGAGTTTCTTGAGTAGAGCCCGAATCCAGAGTTTCAAATCTTTCTTAGGAGGGGAGCAGTCCCAAATCATTATTTGTTTTCTAGAAGTAGTAGCAGCATCCACGCAAAGAGGCCATTCTTATCATTCTAAGAGTATTTCTTCACTTGCCTTGTGCAAGTCGAGGTGCCACCTATCTAATCACCTCTATACTCATTTATTACTCAGTATAATAAAATGGCTTAGCATTTCTCGCTGCATTTCTTGTGTATCTTCTTATATTTCTGGTTTACATTATTATATGTTGTTCCACTGTTATTTTATCACTTCTGGGTTATTATATCATTTGCACATATTTGGTTGGAGTTTTTGCTGGGGTTTGAGGAATATTCTAGGTTAGGAATATTACACAATTTTTCTTACTCTCTATAATAATTTTATTTAAAATTATCACCAGCTTCTTCTTTGATGACTCTACCAAACCATTTCCCTGTCGATAATAGGTGGTAGAGTGCCCCAGTATGACATTTCTGAAAACAATCAATAAATTTTATAAAATTAGACACCTAGGCATTCTTAGTCACTATCTTCTTCAGACAACTAAACCTGGAAAAAATATTTTCTTCAAGAAATTTCACAACCACCGAATGAGTTGTAACCTGGGTAGGAATGGCTTCCACCCACATTGTAAAATAGTCAGTAGTTGTAAAAATCCATTTATGTTTCCCATTAGAAGGTGGGTGAATCTCTCCTATAAAGTCTAATCCCCACTTCCTAAAAGGTTCTTCCAAAAAAACTGGGATCACTGGAAATGGAGCTAGCTTCTTTTTCTCAGCAAAAATCTGACATTTCCTACAACCTTTCACTAGCTTATAAACATCAGAAAACAAGGTAGGCTAGTAAAAATTGAGCTTCAGGATTTTATGCGTTGTAACCTTCAAACTATAATGGCTCCACAAGCACAATCATGGTGTTCATTTATGATTGCAGGAATTTCATCTTCTATTAAGCACAACAACAACACACCAATAGGATCCTTCCAGTACACCTGACAATATGTAATCACATATTTTTGGGATTTCATTCTCATAGCCTTGTATTTAGATCTATCAACACTTGCTTGACAACTAAGAAATAATAGATAATGGACAATACTTTTGTACTACTTTGAACAAAGATATTTGTAAGAAATCCTATTATACTGTTCATTAGAATGGCTCTCTTTACCAACTACATTTGGTCTTGAAGTCTTCGCTAATAAATTTATTCCCATTGTTTGAAATTTTTCCTCTCACAAGATTTTGGCTAAGTCCTATCCCTTTATTAATTTAATTGGATCAATGTCCATGTAATACTATTGAATTTTAGTTATCCACTTGCCCCTTTTTCATTCATTGTCTCCTTGTGTAAGGATGTCCTTTAGAACTAGCATAGGAACATCAGAAATGATATTTTATTGCAAAACATAGGGTTTGAAAGATTTTGTGGTCTTGACCAAAGCATAGTCCTTTTTTTCTAAGATGTCATACTTCAATTCTCCATCCCTCAGTACTTGGCTGAAAAAGGCCACTAGTTTTTCTTTCTCTTCTTCATTCTTTTGTAATAAGATAATTTCAATAGTGTTAGGGGATGCAAAATAAAAGATAAGAAATGGCTTTTGGTAATTAGGGATAGCCAAGGCTAGAGCCTCTCCAAAGGCCTTCTTAATTCTGAAAAAATATTCTCTCACCTCTGCAGTCCATTTGACTTCCCTATCCTTTTTCACCATGTCTATAATCTCCTTCACAATCTCAGCATGATTAGGCATAAACCTCCTCAAGAATTTTATCCTCCCTAAGAGGACCTATATCTCCTTTTTGTTTCTTGGAAAGGGGATGGTATTGATTTCTTCTACCCTTTTGGGGTCAATTCTCACTCCATATCTTGAGACTACATGCCCCAATTGTTTTCCTTCTCTAAGGGAAAACTTGGATTCAAGGACAAGCCATACATCTTGCATTTCTCAAAGGTGTGTTGTAAATGTTCTTCATCAGACTATGAGAATATTGTTATGTCATCCAAGTAAATCACCAAAAATTTGTCTTTCTCCCCAACATATTCTATGTTCGTTGCCCTTTGAAAAGTAGCTCCAACATTCCTGAGACCAAAAGGCATCCAAGCACACATGAATGTTCCCCAAGATGTGGTGATGGTTGTCTTTTTCTTATCTTTAATATGTACAACAATTTTGTTCTACCTAGAGAACCCATCAATCATGGACAATCTTAATGACCCCACCACCTTCTGCAAAATATAATCCATCTTGGGCAGGGGGTAATTATCCTTTAGGGATTCTCTGTTAAAATTTATGAAATCCACACACAACCTTATTGCTCGATTTTTCTTTCTGACAGGAACCAAATTAGCCACCCAATATGAATATCTCAAGGCTACAATGATTTTATCTTGGAGCATTTTCCTGATTTCTTTCTTTATCAAGGGGAGAAGTAGAGGATTTATTTTCCTAAGCTTCTACTTGTGAGGCTTATTTTAAGACTTCAAAGGAATATTATGTTGAATTATACTGATATCATAAGTCTCCAAGTCATAGTAAGACCAATAAAAAATATTGATACTTTATGAATAGGTCAAGATACTTCTGTATATATCCCTCCAAGATCCCCTTGGCCAACTTAATTAGTTTTCTAGTTGTTGCTTTGTGCAAATTTTATAATCCTATGTATCCTCCTCGCATTCCTTCTTGGCTGGTTTGACTGCCACATCATTAACATCAAACAATATTTCCAACGGTACCATCCTCTTTGGGATTATGTTTCCCTTCAATTACAATATTTTTTTTCAGCCATAAATTCCTCCCAAGGAACTTGTTGTTCAACTGCTTCAATTTCCTCAATATATTTACCCTCTTGGTCTATTACAATGTTAGAAAATTCTCCAACTACCTTCATAAACCTTTTAATCTAATCTTCATCCTCAAATACTTGCCAGTATTTTACATTATCAGGCACTAATGATTTGTGCCTAACTGCCACCTCATACCTTAGCACGGGATTTTGTGGGGGCTTTAAAGCATTGGTTGTTGTTGCCAAGGAATATGCCAATGTATTTTTCTCCCTAGTTATAAATTGAATATTAAATGGTAAAAAAACCAAATTCAACTAGATTCCACACCTCATTTATGTAAGATTTCAGCCTGGGAATATTGGTTTGGAACTAATTTTAATCTTTTTCACAATCAATTTAGAATCTCCAAAAAATGTGAAACATTCAATTTTCAAATATCTCGTAGCTTGTAGGCCCAACACCAGTGCTTTATATTCAAAAATGTTATTTGTAGTATCAAATTCCAACTTATATGAAAGAGGAATGACGTTACCTTTAGGGGATTTCAGCAATACTCCTACTCCATTTCCTTCCTTGGAGTAGGATCCATCCAAGTATAACTTCCAAAAATAGGCAACCTTCATTTGTTGTTGATTGGCTTGTGAGGGAATTTCCACTTGGGTATCCTTCATAACTTGGTCACCCACTTCCAATAGAAAGCATGAAAGGTATTTCTCTTGGCCATACACTGGAGGGTTGTTTGAACTATCTTCTCTTGTGATAGTTTTTACAAACTTGGATTCTTTGTACAACCTATGATCTTCTCCACCAAAAAATGGAATAGTGGCATATGTAAGGTCGAATTTGATAGATCCTCCAAGATGCATTCCCTAGGATCTAGAGAGGAGCATACAAAATTTGGAAGGAATGTCTACAAATAGAATGTCCATTACCACACTCTTTAGAGGAATTTGAGCCAAATTAACTACTATATCCTTGATCACCCCGAGGCATTTGACTCATTTGGAACCAAAGGAATACAATTTCCTGTATGGTTTTGTTATTTGGATGCCTAATTGTTCCATAATAGTTAGATGCATAATATTATAGCTTAAGAGGTGATAGGTGAAAGCAGAAGGACAACCAAATTCTTGAGCATTTTTTGAATTCAAGAAGTCAGAACTTGAACATAACTACTTTAAACAATTATGCATTAAGGTATGGAACAACACTTATGCTAAAAACCATGAATGTAATGAGTTTATTGATATAAGACAATAGGTATGATTAATATCAAAAATCTATCTACTTACACAAATTAAACCCTATCCATAGTTGACTTATACATTTTTCCAAGGCATACTTATTCAAGTTCTAAGTCCTATTAAGAATGAACAGAATGAAGCAAAAAAAACATAAACGACATAAGAGAGAAACATACAACAAATATATCAAGAACTAGAATCTTTCTTAGTTAATGAAAATGTCTTACAAACTTCATAGATTTTTTGATGCAAAATTAGTGTTGACAAGCCAAAACTTCCAAACTCTTTCTATTTTTTCTCCATTGTTTTTATAGATTCTCTTGAATAATTGTTTTAGTAACTAGTTGGTAACTAAATTCTAACTAAAAATAATTTAGGTGACTAACACAAAAATCATTACATTAAATCGCATGGCTAGCATTTTGGGAAACTTAAGTGGCTATCCATTTCATATTAGCAAGGCCAAGAAGACTTAATTTACATCTTCCTTTTGGTAATTGAAAACAACTGACAAGTATTTTTGGGAAGGAAAGACAAAATATTTTGTATACATGAAATGGATTCATAGCTATTAAATCCAATGGTTTAGTTTACTTAAAAGGATAAACATCCTCGAGAGCCTTGTTCCTATCTTCTTATGTAACAAGGCACCTACAAGAAACATAATACGCTTGCACATAACTCTTTCCTACAGTCTCTCTAATGTAACTATCTCATGCTTCTTTCTAACAAAAGATGGTGGATATCTCTCAGCCTATTCTTGATGGTATGAGTAGCAATACCATAACATCCATGTTTTGTTCAATTAGGACATGTTTCAATGACATATTTCTGTTGGCATTATGATACAGGTGTTGTCCTTGATGGCAACTCACTCAGATGACAGTTCATAGTGTAGTAGGTTAATAGCAAAGGATTACATATCAGACTCCAATGAATGAAGAAAGAGAGGTATACGTAGGTTCACATTGCCCAAAAGGAGCGTATAACGTATACATACACTTTCATAGGAGGAAAAGCGCTTACATGTTGGAAAACTAAGGTTTTGGTCCGAGCTATTTGGTCCAAGGTATTTTGATCCAAGGTATTGGTCCAAGGTATTTTGGTCTGAGGTATTTGGTCCAAGGTATTGACCCTAGGTATTTGGTCCAAGGTATTGGTCCTAAGTAGTTTTGGTCCAAGGTATTGAGAAAGGCCTAAGAGTATATAAGGAGGAGAAGATAATTAGGCCAGATGTGTAAGTATTGAATATCTAATGAAGTGTGAGATCAAGTAAGTAGGATATGGATTTCTGATACTTTGTTTGATCTGAACTAAGGATGCACCTATGTGGTTGATGATGGATGATGGATTGGGATCATAAGACCTGAAATGTATTATCATTATGTGGTTTGATCATGGATAGTCTAGATCTGAATACTGATGCATGTTTTATTCTGCAAATGTTTTGACCTGGATATGACTGAATTCTATAATTTCTCTAAAGTTTTTAAGTTAGTATTTTTAGATCTGTACGTTGGTTCACTTTGGTAAAAGCACGTATACACGCTAGTTCAACTCATCAGAGTAGTGTATACAATATGAAATATGATATTTGAATTTGCAGTTGGTTCTAGTGGTTGTTGTAGACTTCTAGGTTCTACTCTGTGTTCTAGTGACTGTGTTTTGATGACAGTATTCTGAATGTTCAGATTGGTTGATTGTGATTTGCTTCGGTGATGATGGGCCTTCAGTGATTCAGAGATTGATGATTTAGTTTCAATGACTGGTTAATGCAGATGTATTTGATGGGTGTATTGTAGTGGTGGTTGATTTTGACCTTCAATGTTATTGATGGGTCCAGTATGAAAATTGGATGAAACGTGGCCTTCAGATTGTGGTGTTGTGTTCCATGAGTATCTAGTATGAAAATTTATGAAACATTGTCCCTGGAGGAAGAGAGAAGGTTGTAGCCTTCTGTAGGTTGGTGCCTACGTACTAGTAAACATATTGGCCAGTACAAGAGCGAGGGGGATGGAGCTCCCTTCCAGTAATAGCTGGAAAACGAGTGAAGGTTGGAGCCTTCATTAGGCCAGTGTCTATGTACTAGTAAATGGATTGGTTAGTACAAGAGCTAGGGGGTTGTATCTCCCTTCCAATAGAAGCTGGAGAACGAGAGAAGGTTGTAGCCTTCTGCAAGTGGGTGCCTACATACTAGTATGAGTCTGCACTAGTACAAGATTGTAAACATGTTTTTCTTATATTAAAAGAAGACAACAACAGGTGGTTTTTGTCCTGCATTGGGTTTTCACCTTAAATATTGGTGTTCATGTGTGTTTCTTATGTGTGATGGCTTGTTCTAATATTACTGCACATGGCTACTGTTTACATGGTTAAATGAAGTACTGATGCACTGATTAAAGATCAACATATGATGAATTAGTTGAATCATAAGTTTGCTGGATATACACTGGTTCCCTTAAATACAGTTGTGTACACGCGAGTTACCTTCATTGAAGTAGCATATATAAATTTGAGTATGAAAAGAAAAAGTTATTGATTTGACTAATACTGATTCACCCCCCGCCCCCCCTCAGTATTATTTCCAACAATTGGTATCAGAGCAGGTCCTTTGGTAGAAGCTTAATCACTTAAAGGAGATCCCTAGAAACAATGGGAAGGAAGATAAAGAAGAACACAACTCAAAGGAATAGTGACAGCAGGAGAGACAATTGGTCGTTAAGTGGAAGAAAATATTCAGATTCCAAATCACCTCAGATTGAAGATGAACAAGCAAATGAAGCATCGGGTACAAACTTTTGGTCTTCCAGTGATATGTTCCTTTGTTCATGCAATATTGGAGATATTGGAAGTGATCATCAAAGAAACATAGAGACAAAATTTAAAATACTCACAGATAAAATCAGAGATCAATAGGATATATTTAACAAAAGGGAATGTGCCTTCAAAGAAGAAGTTACCAGATTAAAAGCTCAACTGGAGAAAGGAAACAAAGTAAGGAAGCAGTACAAGGAAAGGGAAGATCAATGTCAAAAGATGTAGGATGAAGTGACATCATTAAGAAATGAAATAAATGATCAGAGTATAACAATCAAGAGACTTAAAGATAGATCCAGTTACTATGTAAGTCTTGAAGCTAAAATCCTCTCTCTAAAAGAAGATCTTGAAAATAAGCAAAATGAAGAACTACCTCAAGCAGATGAAGAACAAGAAAATGAGATTCTCAAATTAAGTCAACAAGTGGAAGAAGGAAGAAAGGCTGAACAAATCTTGAAGAAGAAATATCTAGAAAAGGAAGAACAATATCAGATTGAGTTAAATATATTAAAAGGTAAATTAGAAGAAAAGGATAAACTGATATGATTTTAAGACCGTACTAAGATTTTGGATAATATTCTTAGTAGTCAAAAGTCTCCTACCATCAAAACTGGTCTTGAGTTTCATGAATATGTTGAAGGTGAATCTAGCTCACAAGGTGAGGCAAGGAACTCTAATGCAAAATCTGAAATGCTCAACAAGGAGATGAGAGGTCAACCCCATCAACAACCAAGGAAAGAAATTATTCAAAGAAAATATTTTACTCCTAACTGTGGAAGTGATAGTCAATTATTTCCTCAGATGAATAATGTTGAATGTTTTATATATCATAATTTTGGACATGTTGCAGCAAGATGTAGAAGTAGAATGGTTCAAGACTATCACACAGAAAGATCATCAACTTCCAGGTACTTTAAGGGATATTGTTTTTCCTGCAATATGTTTGGTCACAAAACCATTGACTGCTATAGAAGGAATATGAAACATGTAAGATGTTATTCTTGTAACAAGTTTGAACATATAGCAAAGGAACGCATGAGCAAATTTCGGCCACCATACCAAAGGGAGAAAACATCATCACACTCGGAGATATGGAAGAAAAAGGAAGTACAATCAGAAAGATGTGGCATAGTAGAGTATACAAACATAACAGGCTCAGAGGGAGCTGAAAGTGTGAAACTTCAACATTTCAATTCTCATATGCAGTTAACATGAAGATAAGTTGAATATATACGTGAGCTCGAAGCTGCACAGCCATGTATATGGGGTTTCGAGGAAAAAGTAGTGGGACAGATTCAGGAAAAAGGGGTCTGCTATGGTTTAGTCAATTATCAAATATCTGTTCTTTTCTTATTGATGATGATTACAGTTTATTAATAATATGTAGAAGTTCTCTTGCCCCTCAAAAGATGTTTATAACTTGATGAATAACTGGTAGATGATGATACCTTGATGATTCTTAATGATACTTGCAATGATCTATTTGATAGTGAACGTCTGGCACAGGTTCAAGGGGAGCATATGCTTCTAATAATGCATTGTTGGCATTATCTTAGAAGATCTTGGTATGGATCCACATAGTTATTTTGATTCAGATGAATCTTTTAATGATGGAAATATACAGGTTGTTGATCATGATGCTACTGGTGGTGCAAATAATACATGGTGTATGATAGTTGCTGATGAGTATCATGGTCTTGTTTAGATCGGTTGTCCTTGTTATAAATGTCATGTATATCATTTGATGTAAAGGTCATGAAAAGACCTAATTTGTAACCCCACTATGCATGAGAAGGATGATGTAATATTTTCTATGTCAGTCATGTATAAACATTTAGTATATCCCCACTTGGTTGGGTGCATGAGTCAAAATTGGTGTATCCCCACTTGGTTGGGAGATTGATGTATGTATGAGTAATTAGTGATAGGAAGGTCATACTCACTTAGTTGAGTTATAGAGTCATGTTATTCTTTTGGAAAATATTTTTTACAGACTCTGTAAGTGCTCAAGGGGAGCATGGACAGTTTAGTGCATCTCAACATGTACAAAGGGGGAGCTCAATCAAAGAATTCAAGATGTACTCAAGGGGAGCATGGACAACATAATGTATATCAAAGGGGGAGAATATCTTGGTCCACCCTTTGCCCTTGATATCAAAGGGGGAGAGTTTCTTGGTGTTGTTGTTGCCATCAAATCCAAAAGGGGAGATTATTGGCATTATGATATAGGTGTTGTCCTTGATGGCAACTCACTCAAATGACAGTTCACAGTCCAGCAGGTTAACAACAAAGGATTACAGGCCAGACTCCAAAGAATGAAGAAAGAGAGGTATACGCAGGTTCACTTTGCCCAAGTAGTGTATACACACAGGTTAACAGAACAAAAGGAGCGTATACCGTATACATGCACATTCATAGGAGGAAAAATGCGTACATGTTGGAAAACCAAGCTTTTGTTCTGAGGTATTTGGTCCAAAGTATTTTGATCCAAGGTATTGGTCCAATGTAGTTTGGTTAGAGGTATTTGGTCCAAGGTATTGAGAAAGGCCTAAGAGTATATAAGGAGGAGAAGATCATTAGGCCAGGTGTGCAAGTATTGAATATCTAATGGTGTGAGATCAGGTAAGCAGGTTATGGGTTTCTAATACTTTGCTTGATCTGAACTAAGGATGCACCTATGTGGTTGATGATGGATGATGGATTGGGATCACAAGACCCGAAATGTATTATCATTATGTGGTTTGATCATGGATAGTCTAGAACTGAATACTGACCCATGTTTTTCTGCAAATGTTGTGACCTAGATATGACTGAATTCTGAAATTGCTCTAAAGTTTTTAAGTTAGTATTTGCAGATATGTATGCTGGTTTGCTTTGTTAAAAGCGCGTACACACAATGTTTCATCTCATGAGAGTAGTGTATACATTATGAAATATGATATTTGAATTTGTAGTTGGTTATAGTGGTTGTTGTAGAGTTCTGGGTTCTGCTCTGTGTTCTGGTGACTGTGTTTTGATGATAGTATTCTGAATGTTCAGATTGGTTGATTGTGATTTGTTTCAGTGATGATGGGCCTTCAACGATTTTGGTTGTGGGTGATTCAGAGGTTAATGATTGAGTTTCAATGATTGGTTGATGCAGATGTATTTTGTTATGCTCGTATACCAATAGATGTCATATTTCATGATTAACTTGGTGAGCTCTGTAATATGTTCATACATTTCCCTGTTGCAACGGTTTTCCATATTTAAAAAAAATAAAAATAAAAATAAAAATGTAAAGAGGGTATAACCTAAAAGAAAAATCAAAGGGTAAAAAGAATAAAATGGTCAAAAAAGTGAAAGAAATGAACCCCCAAAAAAAATAGACCAGGAAAGTGTGCAAGTCTAAAGGCCACTACTTTTTCATTTTCTATAATAAGCATTGTGTGTAGCTTGTTAACTTATGCCACAATGGATGAATAGTCAAATAGCTCAAACTTGGCTCATTCATATTTGAATTTCATGTTTTGGAGATGGAGAATAAAATCTAACCAAACAGCGTAAACTTGGCAGATAAATAGATAGGTAGAGTTAAAAAAGGAGCTCAACAGTTAAATCTAAGCCCTTGGATGTAATAAGTGCAGACTTAGGTAGGCTTGCCATGTAAAAGAAAAATAAAATTGATAAGGGTTTTCTAGTCTAAGTGCACCCAAATAAAGAAGAAAAAATGCCAGGCTAGAGTAGGTAGGGTAGGTAGATGGTGTTGCAGAATTACTTGTGATGAATTATGTCTCTAAATGTGTTAATTTTCACTTTTATCACAAGTGCAAGGCAGACATTTCACTTTATGTAGTTCAAGCAAGACAAGGTTAAATAACTAACTTTCATTCATATTTTTCCCTAAAGATTTCACTGACTTCCCCTAAGTATTAAAGTCTTTGAAAATCAAAGGAGCTCAGAGCATTTCTCTGACTTCTGGAGGGACCGGACCCTCGGCCCAATGATCTAAAAGCCTAAGTACTCAAAATTATCCATTCACCATTCATTTGATTTCATAAAGTCATTGCGTAAGTAAAAATCCTATTTTACTTAGAATAATTCACCATATCACCTAAAAATCCCCTTTTGTATCTTTAGCCTAAGTTTAAATATATACGTGAAATATTTTAACTTGGCACTTTTTCCCTTCATAGTCATATTAACGATTAACACACATATTATATAAATCCCGAAAAAAAATATTCCCCTTCCTGTATTATTTAAATATATATAAAACCCCGACATTTTATATATTCTCGTCCCGATTGAAATATGACCATAAACGCTATTTAAAGAGGGATTAGTTAATCCTCCAGGTTAATTAATAACCAACCCCAACCAATAGAAATTCCCCTAAAATGATTAAAACATTGTTTATTATGCCGGGCTCGCATACATATGTCCCATGCCCGTCTGCCGTCCGATCAATCCATTTTCATCCGATGGTCGACGGCAATATCGCGACCCCCCTAATGACCACGCTTTAATCGCGATCAACAGGTGGTTTCTCGCCCGTACCTTTGCGACGCATCGCCCATTTTGTATGCTCGCTCGCCCCCAGCCCAAAACCACCCAGCCTCGAAAGCGGTGCGATATAAACCACTTACCACCCTCCACAAAGCGACAAAGTGTCACATCTTGCTTGCGTCATCCGCCCAATAAATGCAAAAAAGACCCGCCACCCTGAGATACATTAAATAAATGATAAAATGTCATTTTCACTGTAATGCACTGCATCCCGAGCTTCCATGCAAAATAACATCCGAAGTCCACTATTCGAGTTTCTCAACTACCACCTCTACAACAACAAGCCCCACGACCTGTCAACCAACTCGCCATTGTACAGTTTTCCTCTTTAACATAGATATTTATCCAGTTTACCTTAAAACCCTGTGATTTCAGTTTTCTACTGAAAATTCTACAAGAAAGAAGCCAAACTCAGTTTTTAATCCAGTCTGTGTAGCCATAAATAGTTCCCAAACCTGTTGTTTGACTTATTTTCACAGAATTCCCACAAAAAGCCCGAATTCCACTTTGAATACACAAGAACCAAATATGGAAGCCCCTATAGTCCTGAATGTCGCGCCCATGAATTCACCCCATAAAGACTTAGATTATCTACCCCTGGCCAACAAAGATTTTCAAATAAACGATTTATCTAGTGATAGTAACCATCTTAAAATCTTCTGCCAAATCAGAGATAGTCATTTGAATAAGTCTGACATTTTTGGACTGTGGGAATCTAACCTTCCCATGTGTTTCCTCCCCTCAATCCATGTTTTCCCTGAGATAATTCATCACTGTTGTGCCAACTATGACCCTGTCCATAGAGCAGTTATGTCCCTATTCCAAACTGTCCTCTTTCCCATAACTGTTAAATCCATTAATGAAATGATATAGTTCCACTCCACTCAGCCCCTTGCTCCTCTTTTCCTTGGATATCTACTTGAAAAATCCCCTCAGTTATCTCAATCAGAAATAAACCGCATTACTCAAGCCTTCATGTTACCAAACTACTAGCCCAAAGGTCCACCTCCTTATCTGTAGACTTTTTTCACTGAAACTGGTACGCTTATTCTTGACACGATATCCCTGATCATGGGATTTAATTCCAGTGAATATGTTGATGATATCGCCCTGGTTCTATTATCAATATTTACTCCAAGACAACCCCCTGTTGTCAGGTATGACTATGCCACTTTTATTGCCAACAAATTACATGATCAGTTCATGAATTTGAAAAGAAAACGAGTTTTCAAATACACCTCTTTTATATACCATCTTTTGTTATATCATCAGCCAGACAACTTTCCTTTCCCCATCAGGAAATTGGACTCAAAAGGAAACCAAAGTTCTGTGATCTTTTGGAGTTCAATCTTTCATAATACCTTGGAGTCTCCTTATACTTATAATGAGTTCATTGATTTATTTGTACACCCAGCAACTTCTCTGTTGATAGGAGTTTCCCCTCCTAGGATCAGTGGTGACATGAAGAAAATTATCCAGCTCTCAAAGCAGTATAGGATAGGTGAGTGGTACCTATACAGAAATCACACAGAAATCAGAATGTATGGGTGTGAACTTGCCCTTTCAAGTTACCTAAATATGTCCCTATGAGATTATTTGCACTAGAGTATTTTAGACAGATCATAAATGCAGACTTAGTCCATTTTTGTAGTGCAAAAAAGAAAGCTCAGCTAAGAATTAGGAACCAGCTAGGCCCTTTTGTCATCAATTCTAGAGATGCATGGCAAGAAGCTGAAAATATTTTAGAAGACCACCTTAGATTAAGAAAGAGTTTTTGGTGGGTGCCATATGACCCCAACAGTTTTATATGTGACAGAAGAACAAAGAATAGGCTATCAGTTTATATACATCATAGGATCCCAGAAATTGAGTAGTTTGCAGATTAGGATGAATGGGTAGAAGGAACCCTAATAGAAGATATGAGTGAGCAAGAAAAAATGGAAAATGCCATGAGAGATCTTGAAAAGACACTTGACCTGGACCCTTTTGGACAGGTACCATTCAAGCTGCCTCAAAGATCAGAAATTGGTACATCATCTGCTGGAACTTCTCAATAGTCTCCACAGGAAGTCAACATACCAGCTACATCCAAAGGCAAAGAAATAGAGACCATAGAGCAGCCTACAATGACAGATCAGCCTGGAATGTCCAAAGAACAGAGTCAAGTGCCAATCCCTCCAGCCCAAACTAAGGCAGCAGAATGTCCAGCATTGCAAACTCCTCTAAATGAGGAAAGAAATAAAAAGAGAGACAGAGAAGCCACCACACCTATCAGTGGACCCATAGGAGAGCTTGGAGCAAAGAGGAAAAGACTGAACCCTCTGTCAGAAGAGGAAATAATTGAAGAAACTGTAGACAGCCAGAGAGAAGAAAGAACTAGCCAACAAACTTTTACAGTGGGAGGAACATTTGCTAGCTCATAGATGCAAGAGTTAGAAAGACAACATAGTACAGAAGTGTCATCCCTTAGGCCACAAAGCAAATAGGCCTCAGACATCAAGAAGACCTTCACAGAGATAAAAGCCATAAATGATCTGGTAAGACTTTAAATTTACAGTCATTATTTGAAAATGGCACCCACAAACCAACATAGATTAATGTTAGCCTATGACATTAAGGAAGGCAAAATGTTAATGAGTTACTTTAAGCCGAAGGGAAAGCAACCCCAGTCGGCAGCAGATTACATCAGAACAAACTTGGAGGTCTTAGCCAAAGATATTCATCCTATGGACCATATTGATCTTCATAAGAAAACTGGGGAAATGGTCTATTCCACATTAACTGATAAAGCAATGCTGGCCCACAAGTTACAAAATTCCTTGGACAATACAACTTCTCAACTACACTTAGAGAAAGCCTCTTCTCTGGCCAAGGATAATAGAATAAAATCATTAGAAGAAATCATTATGGAATTGGAACATGATCCCAAAGATGCTAAAGGCATAAAGGCACTAATCAAGAAAAAAGAAGAGGACATTGTTGCCCTGAGGAAATAGCTGAAGCTACCTCCTTCAAGGTATCCACAAACTATATAATTTATAGAAGAGAAATATGAAGAGGATATGATGGACCTACTCTTGAAACTTAATGATATATTGAATGATACAGAGAAAGCATTAGAAAAATCACTGAAGGAAAAGCAAGGAGAGTCGACCTCTCAACCTCCTGAGGTAATCCCCATAGTCTCAACTGCAGTCCCCTCTACACTTGGAACAACATTAGCTCCAAATGTCCCAGCAGCCACAGCAGAGGTAATCATAGGTACAATTGCAATAGGTACATCAACAACAGGAACAACACTAGGCAGCAGTGCTAATTTAAGCACAGAAAAATTAATAAAGGCCATGGAAGAAATGAGATTACAAGTTACAGAGATGAAATAGGTAAAAGAGCAATTGGCTAATGCAGAGAGAAATTATGATATCTCCAAAATAAGTGTTGTGGAAAAAGATAGGGAGATTAAAGCCTTAGAAAGTAAAGTGAAAACATTGGAACAAGAGCTCACTTTTGATAAGCCCTTGGCAGAGATCAAGAAAATCCTTTGCGCTAACATCATTAAATCTATAAATGATTTATGGCCATCTATCCAAGTAATCTATGAACAAATTGATTTAGTGGAATTAGCACAAAGAGAAATTCAGAAGACAAGAGCTTTGTTAGGACAAATGCCAGATGAAGCCAACATGATTATACATTTTTTGAATAACAGAAATAGAGAACAACTGGAAAAACTTGGCATCTCTGACAGGACAGACACCATTTTGGAAACCAAAAGGGTTCTAACCAAGAGAACTTTGATGCAGAACTTAGAGAGAAGGTGCCAAGATATGCAGGTGGAAATCAATTCTTTGATGGAGAAGTTCACAGTTTTGCAGAGTAAAGGGCTACCATGTCCTTTGGTCATTAATGACAAATTAATGAAACATATTGACTATGTAGATAAATTGAATAAGTATGCTGGCAATCAAACTAGTTCATCAACAAGTGCATAAGGAAGAAAATCCCTCCCCATAGGCTGAGTTCTCTATGATAGCTTAGAGAACTTATTCTATGTTGAGCATGAGGTAAAGCACTTGTTCACAATCCAGCCTAATTTTTTTAGATATATAGAGACTGATGAAACTTTGAGGAAACTTCAGAAGCACAAATTGCCAGAGAAAAAATGGTGGGAAGACATGTTAGAAATTTTGTAAATTTTATCTTTGGTAAAAAGTAAATTTTGAGCTATTTACCATAGTAAGATGAACAAAGGTGAACAGGGATCAAAACAGGTTGAAGTTTATCAGAATAGGTAAAGAGTATCAGTCAGAACAGGCATCCAGCACGAAGTTACTAAAGAAGACAGTAGCAAGCCAAATAAAAGGACCTGCCTCCAGCACACTCAGCACAAAAAGGAATAGCACAACATCTGTTTACTTTTCTCCTATCTTCTAGACTAGCTGTCTTTATTTTATTGTAAAAAATGATTTGTCATCACTAGAATATATCTCACTTTTTTATGAGATACTTTTTGTAAAATATTTTGTATAAATACTCCCTCAATTGGAGTCTTGAGGGTGGATTCATATACATTGCTGTAATATTAGTTTTTTGGAATAAAGTGCTGATTGGATCAAATTTTCGTATGGCTTGCTAGACAAAGAATTGAGACAAAGGACTTTCTACAGATTTCTTGAATGAAACACCGGATCAATAAGTCATCTATACCTTGTGTTTTAAAGTTTTCCTTGTTTTTTGTATCATCTCTATTCATATCCGAATGATAAACAAAAAGGATCCTTGATTGCACTCTGTTTTCAAAAGTTATCATTTTCTATGTTTTCTTCTGAATTAGAATAAACAGTGAAATCTTAATTGCTCCTGTTTTCTAATTCTTTCATTTTGATTATTTCTTAAATAATACTTAACTGCTCTTTATTAATAATCATTTCCAGTTCCATTTTTCAAATAGATTGAAGGATTCTTAACTGCCCTTCACCCATTTTGAAACCATTCCATTTATCCTAAATCTTTGTTTGTTCCATGTTTGACCATCTTGTTGTGTAAAACCATCTTTTGTTAAGAAACCAAGTACAGTTAAGCCATATTACTTGACTCCATTAGCCCAATGGCCTAAACTAGCTAGTCCTACCCCTCTACTATTGAATCTCACCACCCAAACTCAAACAAAACTCCCAAACTTTATAACTAGCCTAATATCTTCAAAAAACAAAGCTAAAAATTAAAGAGAGAGCCCTTTTTGGATGCATATTGGCTAGAATCTATATCTAAAAGATTGTTTTGTGGTTACCTCGGCCTCCTTTCCCTTTCTTACAACTTTTTGGGAAAACCTGAGTGATAACATATTTGATGGTTGTATTGCAGTGGTGATTGATTTTGAGCTTCAATGTTGTTGATGGGTCCAGTATGAAATTAGGTGAAACATGGCCTTCAAATTATGGTGTTGTATTCTAGGAGTATCTAGTATGAATATTTATGAAACATGATCCCTAGAGGAAGAGAGAAGGTTGTAGCCTTCTGTAGGTTGGCGCCTACATACTGGTAAACATATCGGCCAATATAAGAGCCAGGGGGTTGGAGCTGCCTTCCAGTAATAGCTAGAAAATGAGTGAAGGTTGGAACCTTCAATAGGCCAGCGCCTACGTACTAGTAAATGGATCAGCTAGTACAAGAGCTAGGAGGTTGTAGCTCCCTTCCAATAGAAGCTGGAGAATGACAGAAGGTTGTAACCTTCTGCAGGGGGGTGCCTACATACTAGTATGAGTCTGCACTAGTACAAGATTGTAAACAGGTTTTTCTTATATTAATAAAAGACAACAGCAAGTGGTTTTTGTCCCGCATTGGGTTTCCACCTTAAATCTTGGTGTTCATGTGTGTTTCTTATGTGTGATGGTTTGTTCTAATATTACTGCAGATGGTTACTGTTTATATGGTTAAATGAAGTATTGATGCACAGATTAAAGATCAACATATAATGAATTAACTGAATCATAAGTTTGTTGGATATACGTTGGTTGCCTTAAATACAGTTGCATGTACACATGAGTTATCTTCATTGAAGTAGTGTATATAAATTTGAGTATGAAAAGAAAAATTTATTGATTTGACAAAAATACTGATTCACCCCCCCCCCCCCTAGTATTATTTCCAACAATTTCTTGAACTTAGAATTTCACATTGCTTAATCATCCTCAATTCTTCAGCACTTCGCATATATGTTGACAAGTCAAATTCTTTACACTCTATCATATCAAATAGTAAAGAAGCTACAAGAATAAAATCTCCTCTCGCAGAAGCAAGTGTATTTAACATTTGGCATATTGTGGCTTTAAAAGAACATAGCATGTAGTAGGCACCAAAATAACAACTCAAATTACATAATGGGCCATCAGATAGGAAAAAGGTTGAAAGTCAACATTTGGCACAAAGAAACTTGACCCTAACCCAAATTTTGATGAAAGTTTGAGTTGGACTAATGGTTAAGAGCATGTGTTTCCTCCTAATATATCACAAGTTCAAAACTAGAGGGGGTTATATTATGTATGCCGTTGTAGACTTAGCAATCAAATCGCTTTATGGAGGTGGGTCCTGTGTCCCATAAACAAGGAGGTATCATACACCAATTTTGTGTCTGGCTTTGCTATGACCTTAAAAATGGATGATAATAATAATAATAATAATATATGCCAATTGTAAGTCTTTTCAAACACTTTTCTCATGGAGGCCACGTTTATTCGGGCTTTCGAAGTCTAGTAAGTCAATGACGACCCTTATAGGTCAAAAGAACCCAAATACGTTGAGAGTCTCAAACATGTCAAAGGATCTGAACAAGCGGGGTCCATAATGGAGTTCAAGGTTTATTTATGACTTGAGGCCTAAACATATTGAAAGACCCGCCAAAACAAACTGGGCGATTTGGCCCCTTTTCAAGCTCATAAGTCACACATTTCTTTTCTTTGGGTTTGTCATTCAAAAATATTTTTAAATCTTCAATTTCCTTATTTCTTTCTATAATTATTTGATGCAATGCATGTAATCCTCCAACTTACTAAGTTCTTGGTCCCAACACATCTGTTAATGAGTTCCTGTAGTCCCTTTACAACCTTACTGTCGCGCAATAGCTTCATGCATGTTTCCAGGAACACTGTAAGCATAGATGGTCCCATTTCCAGCTCCGGTCTATCTTTGCTTCCTGAATTGGAGGCATCAATGAAGCTCTTCTTAGCTACCATGAAGGTTTTCTTATCGCACTCCAAATCAAACTCTGCTTCTTTCGTCGAAGCCTTGCAAACCCAAGTATTGTCTTCGGGTTGTTTGCCTTTTCATCTCCCGTCGTGATTCCACTTTGGAGCACAAAGTTCACATTTCGATCTTCCTCGCGCAGCTCAGATCTCATCATCTGTAGGTTTTGAGTCAGGGGAGGCGGTAGCACTCCCTTGTCGCGTATCCTAGCTATCAGTGTAGGACAATCTTCTATCTCATGATCAAACAAGGTTCAACACAGACATGATGGACACATTGGGTTCATATAATCATGGGCATAATGTCCTCGCCCTCTGTAATTTGAGCATGTCAGCTATCTGTGACCTCTTCCAGGTCCTCCTCCACCTCGGCCTCGTCCGCGCCCCTAAAGTCCTCTTCATGCCACTTCTATATTCGGGTCTATGGGCCACGATTTGGCCTGAAATCTGTAGGTGGGAGTTTTATCCATCATTAACTCATAACTTATACAAGTGTGCTCATCGTGGTCCACTAATATACAAAAGTTACAGAATAATTGTTGTGAATTTCGTGTATACTTCTGTAACAAATGGCAGTTGTCTGTAGCGTGTTTCCCTCCTATTTGACAAATTGTGCACCACAAAGAAGGTGTCATGCTAGGTCTTGATTGTGCTTCCAGCCTTAACGGCATCAGTCCTCCTCCTACGAAGTAATTCACGAACATCAGGTAGTGGTCCTTATCCTGACCCTGAACCTTGCACTTTATGCACCACACTTCTTCATGCACTTATAGTCGGATTTTCCTGTCTTGTTTCAGAGTTTGCATCTCAAGGCATAAGTTTTTCAACTGCTCATGGATCTGCTGAACCCCCAAGTTAGGATCCTGCATTAGGGTCTCATGCAATCTCATTGCGATCTCCAAGGCTTCTACCTGAGTCAGTAACCTCTGTTGTGATAGTGCGTTCCTCAAATGAGGTGTTAGCAATGCTACAAACCCTTCACGATGCTGTCCATCCATCAAAGTCATATTAGCTTCACGAATTGTACACTTTAGCCTCTGATCCAGATCCCAAAGTGTCTCACTTGGTAGCATTGTGATCCCTTTGAATCCAATGATCGACTGCACCTCTGACTTCGGCCTACTAAATTCCTTATTTAGCACAATTTGGATATCCACGATTCCCGCATTTGGATTGTCATTATAATGCTTAAGATACCAGGTCAACGTGCGGTCCTGCAGGGTGCTAACCAGTGCTTCTTTCTTTATATTGTCATCTGTAACTCCCTATGCTTCCCATACGACTCTTAACACGAACCAGAACTGGTCTGAATCCTCATTTCCTACTCCCTTGAACAAAGGCAACTTTATCGTGCTTTCCATATTGACTCGCGGTGGTGAGAGAGGTGGTACGGGTGAAGATGGAGGTGAAGTTGGTGGCGGTGTGGGTGGGAGTGGTATGTGCGGAATTCTTTTCCTTATCAAATGGATCGCATTTCGTGGAGAGACCTTCATGAGCTCTTCCTTGTCCCCTCGCGGAGGTGAAATCAAAGGGCTATTATCTGGTCCCTTACTTCCTTTGTTTCTATAGGTTTTTCCACGCTCCGAACATCAAGGTAATTGCATAACCCTCTTTTCACATAATAGCATTTTAATCCAAGGATTTAGAGGCTTTACGTAGTTACCTCATGATCCTTTGCGAAAGTGTCACTCTGCATCGCTATAGCTGACGGAAGTATTTATCGTGAACTCAGTAATGAACCCTCCTATAATCCAATTGAGCCCATGATCAACAGCGTGCGTGATCTTATCCTCTGATGCTTCCAATATGCGCACCAACTTTGGGGTCCATACAACGGGATTGTCGAGTTTCCACCTTCCTTGGCTATTTTCTAGCTTCGCGATCCACTCATATAGTTTATTAGGGAAAGTGCGAAAAAGATCTCATGGATCTCTATCTACAAGTAGCAATCTAACCACTCTTCTTTTGTCAGTCGCAGATTCCTATTCTCCTGCTCTGCGAACTCTTCAATTATCTTGTCCAAGCAACCTTCAATTTTCTTCTTAGTTGGATTCCAATGATATGACATTAGACATCTTTAGCAGATTTCGGTCCCAACAATGAAACCGTTTGTTGGCTTGATGAAGCCTGGCCCAGGTTCGGAGTTAATTAGCCAAACAGATCCCTACACTACTGGCCCTTTTGGCAACAGCCAGCAGAGCGCGAACTGAGGTCTCACCCGAAGCAGTATGGGGGGATGTTGGAAACAAGTTTCCACACCCTTGAGATGCCTGAGGGGTCAGTTTAGTCCAACTATGAATACCTTCACGCAGGTCACTTCGTGCACTGCCCTGATTTGCGAGGCCTGCATGATCTGTTATGATCGCCTTCACATAGCCCTAATCAGGGGTTGAGGTGCTTTCGTTCTGCTAAGGCAATGATCTGCACTATTTCCCCAAGTTACACCACGAATCTTACTTATATTTTTATAAATGTTAGTTAACTTCACGTAACAGATACTTTATCTTATATTCACTTAATCAACATAATCATATAAGTTTGCGCACCATATAAACAGTGAACTTGCACTTTATACCCAATACATTCAATGCACAAAATAGGAAAAAGATACACAGAAATGATATAAAACTTCTCTTTATTACTTCTCCAATGGTTACAGACTCGACTTGCCCTACGCAATCAATTGCAGGGGTCTGTGCACTCAGCTGCAGACTACTAGGCCTCTGCACACCCAGTTGCAGGGCCTTTTCCTACTCTACAACCCAAGAATCGACTCTACACTTAGATAAGACTCAATTATTCATCCTTCATTCCTCAATTGATTCGGTGATTTAAAACTTAGAGCCTCGCTCTATTTATACAATCCCATGGTCCATGGACCATGGGTAGATCTCTTAAGCCGATATTACATTTACAAAAATGAGGGTGGACAACCCTATGACTCATTTACAAGTGCGTGCTTCGTGCCCACAAAACACAGAGTCTTTACATTGGATTTAGTCAAAATCTGGGCTTTAAGCCCCAAAGCTTCCCTTGGGGGATCTCGTGCCCAACAAAGGGTTACACTTTTGGGCCAAACGTGGTAATGAAATTTCAAAACTTTCCTCTTTTATCAAATTTAAGCCCTCAAAATTCATATAAGCATTGTGAATTTTGATTCAAAGTAAAAAGACCATATGTGGAGAATTATGTTGTTGTTCTATGATATCTTTTGCAAAAAAAATTAGTTTCATATAATATCACAATTTTCCATTAAATGAAATACTTGTCCTTGCAATTTTTTTCACATCTTAAGAGATATGTGTGTGTTTCACGTAGCATAACTTAGTCCTAAGATGTGTGAATAATATATATAATATATATTATATAATATATATATATAAATATATATATATATATATATATATATATATATATATATATATATAAGCATGATCTACACAGAGATAACTAAGTTTTCCATATTGAAAAATTATTTTTTATGCAAAATTATATTTTTTATTATTTTTCAAAGTCGGCGAAGTAATATTTCAATTTTATTTTGCAGACACGTGTTCGCATAACGTTTTTTTCAACTATTTAAATAAATTGAAAAATGTAGAGTGCCCTTTTGAGAAGGACTCATAAACAAAGATAGTGGTATTTTTTTAAAATTCTTCATTATGTCTATTTTATGTTATTGTTTTTTATTCAGCCTCTTTAAAACTATCCAAAAAAAAAATCAAGCTTTATGTTTAAAAGAAATTAGATGAATAATATCATATGAATTTGAAAATGTCAAACTCATATGCCATTGGATAGAGGTTTCCTTCATGAATCCAACATTATCAACTCCACCACCTAGGTACAATTTTTTCCCTAATTCCACTAGGGTACAAAATGATGTTGAAGAAAAAATTGTAGAAGGGGTGCTAAAATTGTGGGTTTTAGGACCTCAGAAGCTCGATCGAGCGCTTAAAACACTCGATCTAGTTCTTGAATTTTAAATTCAAATAACTCAATTGAGGGTTTCCTAAACACTTGATTTATCCATTTACATGGTTAACCAGGGGCTCAATCGAGCCTCTATAAAAAAAATTCAAATCCTTACGTGAATCTAATAATTTAGATTTTAGAATCAATAAAGAACTAAAATTTAATCCATTAATAATTTAACCAAGTCGATATGACATTATTTTACTAAAAATGAGAATTCAACTAGATCTAGGTTACAAACAACATTAGAAATTTTGTATGTTATTGTGTCGAGAGACACATTCTACAACCTAGTATAGGGGCAAGGTGTAAGTTGTCTATCTATGATAAAAATATACCTTCAATTTGAATGGATCATAAATTTACCTTCTACAAAAGTTTTTACCACATTAAAATTCTAAATTTTAGTATAGTTTTTGTTATCATGTCATGTAGAAACCTTATTAAATCTAATATTAATATTAAAAAATTATTAAAATTATTATTAACATTAAATTATGAAATATGATGTTAATATTAAAAAATCAATAGTAATATAGTAGGATTTATATTAGCTCCAAATATATATGGGAGGGAAGAACAAAGACCTAGAGTGATAGAGGTGGAGACATACAGGGAGTGACAAGGAAGAGATGGAGATAAAGTGAGGGAGAGAGAAGAGGAGGAGTGAAGAAAGAGAGAAGGAGAGGAAATAGAGAGGGTGTAACAACCCTTGGTTTATTTTCCATGTTAATACAATAAGACCAAGGTCATGGGACACGTATTCCAAGATTAATGTTTGGAAAAACATCATAGTGGGCTTCAGTTGCAGTTTAATTAATGGATATGGAAATTGGAAAAGGCATTGACAAACACAAAGAGGCAATACTTGGAATTTATTTATGAAAATAAATGAAAATAGGAGAAGAGAAAGGCGAAAAGACACAAAATTTCACGCAAGGGAAATTAGAGGAAAAATGAAGGGAAACGAAGAAAAAGAGATATCATTGATAAAAATTCAACTCAAAATCAATTGACAACTTTTGCTCATCTTTTGATTAGGACCAACAAAGGAGAGAGAAAAAGCACTTGGACAAGAAAGCAAGGAAGGCGAGAGGAAGCTTGGAAAATGACAAGGACATAAATTTTAATTGTGGATTGTAGGTAATGATGAGCATGTGAGATTTAGCATGTTGATTTTCGTATAGATGGAATATGCATGTGGTTCCTTGGTTATTTGTTGTCGTTGGAATTGATATTTTCCTAGATTGATAGTGGTTTAAACCTTTCCTTTCCATTTCCTAGATAACCATGGTGTTGTGGGTTTCCTACATAGTTTTATGATGGGTTTTCCAGATCCTTATGGCTATGGGTTGGAACAAACGCTGTAGACCCGTGAAACAACTTGGGTTGAGTTACTAGTTACTAGAGCCTACACGTTAGGACAAACATCTAGAGCCTTATGGGTTGAGTTACTAGCCCTTGGAGTCACAGGTTGGAAATAACTCTCTTGAGCCTTGATTCAGTTTTGGGTTGAGTTGCTGGTTCCTGGAGCCCTAGACAACTTGGGTAGAAATTGATCTAGTTGATGTTAGTGATTTTTGGACCATATAGGTGAGATCACTATGCTTGAGGGTTGAGGTGGTTTGGACTTTGGAAGTCTTGGTTGGTTTTTCTTTTTGCTTTATCCATATTATCCCACACTCATGTTGAAAACTGAAGTAAGAAATTTTCAATTTGATTTCTCCTTGATTAAATTGAGAAAATTTAAATTTCCACATCAACAGACAACTTGGATGATGTTAACTTGTGTCAACCATTTTACTGAGTAAATTCGAGTTGTAGGAGTTAGATTTTAGTTCAACATGTGTGATTACTAATTTGTAGCAATCAAGATTAGTTATCTCAGGTTGGTTTTATTTAAACTAGTTCCAACTTTTGGAGGAACTAGTGGAAGGTTAGTTAAATAGTGGGACTTCAGTAAAACTCACTGATCATCTAGTTAACTCATCAATCATCCCAAAATAGATAGTGCATGTAGAGAATTCAAGTTACTCAGTTGAGGTGGTGATTCCAAGGCAGTGTAACATCAGTTGTATATTAGTATTGAGTGTAGAAGTGTTGCATGTAGTTAGAGGATCAACCTAAAGGAATTGTGTAAAAAGATTGTGGAATTTACTAAATAATAGGAGCCTAATTTATCAAGGAATAGCGCAAGGGAATAGGAGCTCAAGTAGAGGAAAATTTTGAATAAATCTTGGTCAGAGCCTTTCAGTGAGAAGAGATATAGGTTATGCACTTGCAGGGTGTGCTCAGTTGAGCAAATAAATTGTAATACATCTCTATTATTCTGATTTAATGTAAGCAGACATTGGGGTTTTTAGCATTTTCCTTTCCTCGAGAAAAATACTTGTTGCATATGTGTTATTTCTTATTAAATGTCTAAATTTTTTATTCTAGATTGTGAATTAATGTCCGTAGATCAGTTATGTAGGCTTGTGTCTTGTAATTTTCATTAAAAATTCATGAGAATTCACAAATATACAATTTAATTTCTACATGGTATCAAAGAAGGATTCACATTAGATCAAGAATTTCAAATTTGTTTCTCAGGAAGTTCGAATTTGGAGCTCAGTGCAAAGTGCAATAGAATTTCTTCAAGTTAAGAAGATGGCGTTCAATGGGCTAAGGCTAGAGTATGCCTTGGAAGGCACCTCTAATTTTTTTCATGGAAATATCGCATGGAGGTGGTATTGGATGAAAATGGATTGCTAGAATACATCAAGTCAGATGTTGCAAAACCACAAGCATCTGATGCCCAAAACCTTTCTTAGTGGAACAAATATGTAGCCGGGGAAAGGAGAATAATCTTGGAGGGAGTACAAAAGCAAATTGTTTCAAATATTTTTCAGAAAATAAACTACATTCGCAGTGTGCAAAGAAACGATAGAATTGTTCAAGAATAATAATGACCACAGGAAGTCGACGCTCAAGGATAAACTTCGAAGTATCAAGATGTAGAAGAATGACACAATTCCATAGGATCTAAGCAATTCGAAATAATGTTATGATGAAATTAACAGGTTCAGTGTTATTTTCCTTGAAGAATACTTGGTAAGCCTATCCCTTATGGGCCTTCCCAAGAGTTGGCATAGTTATTAAGATTCGATGAATGGGAGGTAGAAACTGCTCAATTGGGAATGCTTATGGTTTGATTTGGTATAGGAGGAAATAAGGTAGAACACTAAAGATGGTACTTCATCCAAGGGTGAGGATGAAAAAATATTTTCTTTGGATGGAAAGGAAAAGAAGGGAAAAGGGAAGAAATATCAATCCAAACTAGAAGCCATTCAAGCGAGAAAGAAGAAATATTTGTCCAATTTTAAATGCTTCCATTTTCATGAATTCGATCACTATGCCATGAATTGTCCACATAACAAGGAAAGAAAGAATACCTCCAGAGGAGTAGTATGTGAAGCCTTGGCTTCACAATTTGAGCTTGACTTTACCCTCATTACATGCATGGCCAGTACAACAATGGGGAGCGTATGGTACTTGGACTCAGGTGCATCGTTCCACATGACAAGGTGTGGAGACTTTTAGTGACCTGGAAGAAAATGATTTGCAGATGCACATTGAGATGGGGGATGAAAGAAGGTATAACATTAATGGGATTGGTACAATCATCTTTCAGAGGGAGTTGGGCTCCCCCCTCAAGCTCAAGGATGTCATGTTCATTCCAGGCCTAAAGAAAAATATCATCTTTGTTACAGTTTTGGAAGAATGTGGTTATGATGTGATCTTTAGAAAAGGAAAATAATTCTTGATACACATAGCCATGAGACAAGTGAATAATATCATAGTTCGTGTGAACAACCTATATACACTATATGTGGAAGGTTGTGTTGCATTAAGCACAAAGTAAAATAAGGTGAAGAGTCACAATGTCGATGAAATTTGGCACAAAAGACTTGGCCATTTACATCATGGCAACCTAAATATCATGAACAAATAACCATGGGCCTCCCCAAAGGAGCACTTGGGCAATAGGATGTATTCAAAGGAACATACTTTGGGAAGTACATAAAATCCACATTCCATGATTCTAACAATAAAGCGCATGAGGTACTTGAAAAGGATACACTCCGATGTCTATGGACCTTTCTTGATAGGTTCCATTGCCAGGCACAAATATTTTTTCATTTTTATTGATAGTTTCTCATGAAAGTGTTGGATCCTCTTCACGTAGAAGAAAGATGAGACATTCTCCAAGTTCATAGAATTCAAGGCATTGGTTAAGAAAGAAATTGAACAGAAGGTCAAGGCTCTCAGGAATGATAATGGAGGTGAGTACGTGTTGAATGAATTTGGACATTTTTGTGCAAAATAAGGAATTCGATGAGAGTTTACAACAACCCACAACCCACAGTAGAATGGGGTGGCTGAGAGAAAGAATCGTAGTATTGTGGGAGAAGCGAGGGAGGTGTTGCATGACCAAGGTCTACCTTTGCACTTTTTAGTCAAGGCATGCAACACAATAATATATTTGCAGAACTAGAGTCATCATCAAATTCTAGGTGTGATTACACTGGAGGAGGCTTTCTTGGGGAGAAAGGAGGATCTATCACACTTCAGGATTTTTGGAGCCTCTTTTTACTTCCATGTCTCTAAATAATAAAGGAAGAACCTAGAGGTGACAACATAATTGGGGGTATTTGTGGGTTACATAGAAACTCCCCACAACTACCGTGTGTACTTGTTATCCATCAAAATTACAGCTGTGCAAATGGATGTAAAATTTGATGAGGAGAAAACCATGTAGTGCTCTCTTGAGAGGGAGATTCAGATCCCATCAGAAGAGTATATTTTAGCTCCAAATGAGGAACCTCAAGAAGTTATGGGCAACCACAAATTGAGGAGAAGATAGTGGAGATAGCCACTCAAGAAGAACCATCCAGAGAAGGGAGAAAATGAACCAGCGAAGCTCAAATACTTGTGCACGATGCAAGGGAGAATGTGGGTGCTCCTTCAAATCACTATAGGCAGAGAAGGTCACCAGATCGATACATGAGATACATGGCTCTAATGATAGAGCTTGTAGAGATTGAGCCATCCTCTTTCGAGGAAGCGGTAGAGAAACCTGTATGGGTTGATGTAGTGGTGGAGGAATATGAATCATTGTAAAGAATAATGTTTGGGAAGTGGTCCCAAGACCAACAGATAAATTAGTTGTGGTTTCAAGATGGATGTTCAAAGTAAAGTATGCAACATATGGAAGAATATAGAAATATAAGGCTAGATTTGTGGCCAAGGGATACTCTCAAGTTGAAGGGATTTACTATGAGGATACATTTTCTCTTGTAGCAAGGTACTCATCCACTATATCGATTATTGCTTCGGTTGTGCAAATGGGGTGGAAGATCCACCAGCTGGATATAAAAGCAATATTTCTCAATGGATTTATTGAGGAGAAGGTGCACATCGAGCAACCAGAAGGATTTTAGACTTTTGATCAAGAGTCTCATGTGTACATACTTTGGTGACCGTTGTATAGTCTCAAGAAAGCACCCTTTGCTTGGTACACTAGGATCAATAGCTATCTCATCGGTTTGGGCTTCACCAAAAGTGAAGAGGATGCAAACCTCTATCATATTATGGTAAAAGGTAAATTGTTGATTATTGTCTTATATGTTGATGAATTGATTTTAATTGGTGATGAATAATTGATTAGATATTGCAAGGAGGACCTCTCAAGGGAGTTTGAAATGGACATGGGTCTCATGCACTACTTCCTCAAGTTGTAAGTATAGCAAGGTGATGGGGAAATGTTTTTATGTTAAGGAAAGTATGCAAATGAGATACTATAGAGGTTCTGCATGGATAGTTGCAAACCCATGGAGACACCTTTGGCGACGAACTGGAGGAAGGAGGATGCCACTTTAGGTGAAGAAGTGGATGTCACCATTTATCCGCAGCTAGTGGGTTCACTGTTGTATCTTATGAACACATGACTGGATATGTGCTATGTAGTCAACTAGCTGAGCCAAGCTATGGTTAGGCCAACCAAATTATTTTGGAGGGTAGTTAAGCATGTTCTACAGTACCTCAGAGACACTACCCAATTTGGACTATGGTACAAATGGATAGAGGGAGTGAAGATGTGTAGTTGGACATATGTAGATTGGGAAAGGAGTCCATGAGACCGAAAGAGTATATCAGATGGAATTTTCAATGTTGGGTACATAGCAGTTTCTTGGTATAGCAGGAAGCAAGGATCTATGGTGCTTAGCTCAGTGAAAGAAAAATACATGGCTTCAAGTCAAGTAACATGTGAGGCAATCTGGATGAGAAAGATACTTGTTGGATTGTTTGGTCAGATGATGGATTCAACTGTGATATACTGTGATAATCAGTGTTGCATCAAGCTCTCTGAGAATCCTATTTTTTATAATCGATCCAAGCATATAGATATCATGTATCACCATTTACAGAATTATGTGAAGATGCAGCTAATGTTGTTGCAATACATTCTAACATATGAACAAGATGCTCACATTTTGACATAGACCTTGTCAAGAGGAAAGTTTGAGTTCCATGGGTGCGGGATACGGGTGGTTGATATTTCTTTTCTTATTGAGAGGGAGTGTTGAAAAATACAACAAGAAATTCTCAATTTGTTTTTCCTTGATTAAATTATGAAAATTCAAGTTTCCACATCATTGGACAACTAGGATTATGTTAAGATGTGTGACATGGCTTGTGCCACCCAGTTTACTCAGTAAATTTGAGTAGGAAGAGTTGGATTTCAATTCATCATGTGTGATTTCTAATTTGTAGCAATCAAAGTTAGTTATATTAGGTTGTTTTCAATTAAATTATTTCGAACTTTTGGAGGAACTAGTGGAAGGTTAGTTAAGTAGTGGGACATCAATCAAACTCAAGGATCATTTAGTTAGCTAATAAATCAACCCAAAATAACTAGTGTATGCAAATAATTTGAGTTACCAAGTTGAGGTGGGGATTCCAAGGTAGTGTAACATCATTTGTAGACTAATCTTGTGTGTACAAGTGTTGCATGTAGTCAAAGGATCAACCTAAAGTAATTGTGCAATCAATTCGAGGAATTTCCTAAATAACAAGGTCCTAATTTTTCAAGGAACAACGCAAGAAAATAGGAGCTCAAGAAGAGGAAAATTTTGATTAAGTCTAGGTCAGAGCATTTCAGTGAGCAAAGAAATAGGTTATGCACTTATAGGGTGTATTTAGTTGAGCAAAGAAATTGTAACACATCACTATTATTTTGATTTAATGCAAGCAGGCGCTGGGGTTTTTAGTAGTTTTCTTTCCCTAGGAAAAGTTCTTGTTGCATGTGTGTTACTTCTTATTGCATGTCTAAAATTTTCATTCTAGATTGTGAATTAATTTTCGCAGAGTAGTAGATTAGGTTTGTGTCTTTTGATTTTTATTAAAACCTCATCAGCAGTCGCAAATATACAATGTAATTTCTACAATTCATGCTTGGAATATGGTGTGGGAGTGATTGGCTGAAAGAGAGATTTGGTTTAGCCCAATCTATGGTTAGGTGGTATGTGGATGTCCCTGACATGGTTTTGATTTTCATATGTTAATATGAACTATTTTCCTATTATGATCTATGATCACTTGTACTAGTTGTCATGTTGACATTATGGTTAATTTGTTATGATCTCTATTCTGGTTATATGTTGGTTATATACCTAGTTGTATGATGTGCTCTAGTTATGGCTCTTATTCATGATTTGTTAAGTTATTAGATGGGTGATGAATGCATGGTCTAAAAAGTGTTGTTGCATCTAGTTAGAGAGGGCTTGGAGCCTTAATAGTGATTCTCGTATGAAATTGAGAATTTTATGATCATATATGCATTCACAACCTATAGATTTCATGTTTTCCATATGTTTGATGAAATGTTTGTTGTGTACTAGGCATGACCTAGTCAATATCTTGTTCAAGTTTGAATGTTTGGTATTTTTGTCATGTTAATCATGATTCTAGAAGGTTATAGGTAGTTATGGGCAGTGGTCTCGATTTTATCCTAAAAAAGTGGCCTAGATCTCAAAACTGCTGGCACATAACTAGGGATTTTAGGCCATAACCACATGGAGGTAGGCTTATGGGTGTGGTTATAGCCTCATCACTACATGAACAATGTGTCAAAGGTGCGGTTATGGAGTTAGGTAAATGAAAAAGAGTTCCAAGTCAGGGATTGATCACTTGGGGTGACTTGCAAGGTCCTTAGTGGTTTGTAGTCCCTGTGGGTTGTCAATTTGTTGTTGGTTTGTCAACCCTACTTCCATAACTAGATATTGGAGGCCAAGTCATATCATAGTGACACTCATCTCATGTTGACCCTGGTGAGCTTGTAAAAGTGGGTAAATGTGGGAGGAGGTGTTATAGATTGGTAAGAGAGTGAGTTTGTAGCACTAACCCTTAGGGTAAAAGTAGATTGTCATACATTTTCATATTTTTGTCATGCAAGAATAATGGTTAATAGTTGTTATATGTATCGCGGTTATACACATGCCTACCATTTTTTTCTTTTATGGTTACATCCATGATCGATTCTAGTTTATTAGTACAATCATATTCACATGCATCGGTTAGTGACGCATGATATTTAACTTGTTGTTATATGCATTGCGGGAAAATGCATGGTGAATATTGTCATTGCAGTTAATTTCTCAATATTATTATCTATCATGCTAATCTGGACTAGTTTATGCAAATGTGATAACTTCCCCTGAGATACATTGAGGTAATGTATTTATTATGTCTTCTATTCGGTTTATCTAACATGGCATGTTGCAAGACAATAGAAGACCAAAGATGAAGAGAAGAATATTTGAGTACAATTCACATGACTCTTTGTGCATTCTTGAAGAGACATTAGTAGGATGGGATTAGTTGATCAACATGAAGAGGGGCATTCTCCTGATTTAGAAAGTACAATGAGAAGTTTGAAGGTAGAAATCAGAAGTTGTAAGGAAGATAATAACAGGTTGATCAAGGTACAAGAAAGAATTTCCAAATCTGAGGAAAAGAAAGCAGAGGTTAATGTAGTGATCCTTTAGAGTCTTTCATATTTGTAGAAGCATAGTTTACGATCAATCATGGATAGAAGGAAAGGACACATGAGGCATATGGTAGAAGGTCTAAATCAAGATACAGGCTGGACAGAGATGATATTGTCAGAGGTGGCAGATCTTTGGATACACCTGAAAAATGGGCTAACACTCATGGATTTTATTCTAGTTCGGGTTTTAAGAGACATCATCGTCACTACTACCAACATCCTTATAAGAGAAGTGAGAAGCAGTAATTTCTAGAGGAGTTCAAGAAATCCAAGCCTCCTACTTTTGATGGGGATGTGAAGAAACCAAAAGATGTAGAAGCATGGATACTTGGGATGAATAATTTCTTTGAATTTCATGACTACTCAGAGAATATGAAAGCTAAGATAGAGATCTTCAATCTTAAGGGAAATTAAAATATCTAGAGAGAAGATGTGAAACGTGTCAGAGGCATCTAGATAGAAGAGTTGAGTTGGCATGAGTTTAAAAGATTATTCGAGAAGAAATACTTATTGAAGAGATATTATGACAGAAAGGCCAAGGAATTATATGATTTGAAGATTGGTTCTATGACATATAAAGAGGATACGACCAAGTTTTTGGAGCTGTTGAGGTATGTTCCTTATCTTAGGATGAGAAAACAAGATCTAAAGGTTCATCAGCAACCCACCATTATCATTCAAAGATCAGATCAATTTGGATGAGCCTAAGTCATTAGAGAAAGCCATCAGACAGTTGAAGAAATGTTACGAGTCATCAAAGCACAAGCTTGAGTTCAAGCATGACTGGAAGGGTGTAGGTGACAAGGAAAATGTGGCACCTTACAAGAAGTTCAATGTAGCTAAGAGGGGACATGGGTCTCACTCTACGGGGTAGCAGAATAAAGGCAATGGAAGAGAACCTGTGTTTTTGAACCTGTGGAAGAGATCATCACAAGAAGGATTTCCCTTTGTATCAGAGTTGTGCAGTGGATGTGTGGTAGACCTTAGATCTATAAAGCACATTAGGTGCAAACAGTTGGGGATGTAGGTCAGGGCATTCCCCATATTTGTGCAGCAGTTGATAATAAGTAGGTAGTTCATGAGGTATTAAGGTTGAAGTGGAACCATGGGGAGAGTTTTAGGAAAAACCTCAATGCATTTTGTAGTAGAATAATCTCATTCTCTGGAACTGAGAAATAGAGAAAGTTAAAGTGTATGAAAGCACTTTGGGACAAGGAAGATACATGGTAGATGGTTGATCAAATGAAGACATAACATCTATTTTTTAGTTATGGTTGGACTCATCAAGGGAATTGGAGTTCCTTGAGCAATGGTATGCACATGTGTTCAATTACAAGGTAGCTTGCTTGGTACAACAAGGTAAGGTAACTGGTATATTGTTATATTTGTTTATGCAATGACAATTGTATGTTTATGGTAGTATGATGCAGGGAATTACATGGCAAGAGTGACTGCCATGAAAGCTTGAAGAAGGCTTAGGTTGAGCTTTCCTTGGAAGAATCTAGAAGCCTTGTGGATTGAGTCATGGTGTCTATTGAAAGATTTATGCCTTTGGTATTTTGTGATTTGTTTGCACTTGATTTATGGCTTTGATTATGACTAGTGCATGGCCATGCAAATTTATTTGGGGTGTTGTATTATTCCTTGGTTTTAATTCTTTTATTTATATTTATTTATTGTTCTTTCCCTTTATGTTTTGACGGTCTTCCAAATTGATTGGGAAAGAGGAAATTTAATGGAGCTCGGGGAGAGTTGAATGAAATTCAATAGCTAATGTAAGACCCATATGAAGCTCAGTGTATGAATAAAGGGAAACTGAAGACAAGAATATGACAATTAGTTGGGTTGGCTGGGTCCATTAGGGGTAAATGGAAAATGGTAGGATAGTCATGAGAAAGGTAACATGAATGGTAAATTAAATGGGCTTGAGATATCAAATGATTTGGCTATGTTGGGAATTTTTGTTCTCAATGTTGTGCATGTTGTCCATGGATAAAGGGAGTTCTCTAAACCTTGACCTTACGAACACTAGTAATTATGTTGTGATTATGAGTATGTCGATGTTTATATGTATGTATGTATGCATCTATGTATGTATGTATGCCATTGTCTGACATCATTGTCAGGGATCATTCTTGTGGTAGAATGATTGCTTTATGCAGGTGAATGGCATGGAAAGGTTCCTGGTTTTATGAGGATTTAAGTGGGTAGAGTAGCCATGGAATATCTATGTGGTTACTTTCATGTGGGTATGATTTGATATTATGTGCTTATAACTATGCCTATGTTTATGTTATGGAAAGCAATGTTGAGGATACATCAACAGAATGAAAGTAATGTGTTTGCAGCATGTTGGACAAGCATGGATAGTGGAAAAAGCCACAAACCTCAGGCTTGGGTTATGGATGCACGTAGTAAGCATGGGAAAGACACTAGAGGCAAGGTTTCCTAGTAGAGATAGTGTGGTCTCAGGATGTGCGGTATTGTTGTTGTGTACATGTTGTGTTGTGTACATTGTGTACATTTTGTGTTGTGTGCATGTTGTGCATGTTTTGTTGTGTATATGTGGTAATGTGTCATGTGTATTGTGTAGTTGTTGTGTCATGACATGTGTATTTGTTGTCTTGTACTGTTCGTACGTGTATGTGTTGTGTGATACACCGTGTGTAGGTGTATGTGTTATGTTAGATACCATGTGTGGGTGTATATGTTGTGATGTACACTGTGTGTATGTGTACATGTTGGGGATTGGTTCTCTGGATCCTTGGAGGCTTTGGGCTAGAGCCTTGTAACAACTTGCGATTCCCTGGAGGTTGTGGGTTGAGTTACTAGTCCCTGGAGCCTGTAGGTTGGGACAAACGTTTGGAGCCTGTTGTGCCATACAACAACCCCCCATTTCATATCATTAAATTTCCAAAATTATAACATGAAATGGGTCCCTTTTGATTTTTGTTGTAAATTGGTATCAATTTAAAGTTCTATTTAAAACAAGGTTCGAATAAAAGAAACATTATTAAAAGGCCTTTTTAATAAAACCAATCAAAAATCCCAATATAAAGCGATTTATCTTTATCATTGCGATAAATCGATCGCAAGATCGCATATCGCAATGACAAAGAAAGCACAACTTAAGGGACATCTTGGTTTTTGCCAATGCGAAAATCGCTATCGGATATCGCCAAAAGCATAAAGTAACATAAGTAATAATCCTTGCTCCAATGCAATGCGATATCGACAATCGCCAATCGCCAATCGGCAATCATACTTAAATGCAAAGAAGCTCCCCCTCGCCCGATGCGATGCGATATCGCTATCGACGATCGGCGGCTTACCATGCCCTCATCCTAAGCGGCCCTACCAGCTATGCCCGACGCGATGCGATATCGCTATCGGCGATCGGGGATTCCAAACAAAACCAATGCGATAACTTAGCATTTCCCCAATGCCCGATTGCGTAAAGGGTAAAAAAGCGCAGTTTTCAAAGTAACAGTCATAAAGGCAGTTTAATATGATTTATTCATAATTAAGGCCATATCCTTTGGAAAGCCGCTCATCCGCGTTCAAACCGCCAAATCACCCAAAGCATGCTTCAAATAAATCATTCGGCCATTAATCGAAGAAACTGGAATTAATGAGATTGACAGGCCGTAACGACCATTTATTGAGAATAACAGGCTTGAGATCTATCCACGGATTTGATCCTAAGGCCGCCTTAAGTCGATTGATCACTATGAATGCACCTAGATATATATATATTTCATTCTGTTCAATTCATGTTATTGTTGCCTGTGTTACGCCTATCTTTCACTCTGTGCCGAATTCTTCCATAGAAACAGAAGAAAGTGGAATGGGAAAGAAATCCAAGAAGACTACAATGCCTACTACT
>APFE031042909.1:0-133627 GCA_000404065.3 Pinus taeda
TGGCCAGACAGAGGTTGTCAACAGGATGATCGTACACATTCTGCGCATGTACAACTCAAAGCATCCACGCACATGGGACGAGAGCCTCCCCTATGTTCAGCACAGCTACAACCGGGCTCTCCAGCTCGACTGGATACAGCCTTTTTCAGGTGGGCTTGGGATTCCAGCCACTATGTCCCATCGATGTGGCCATGCCATTTGCAGCTACTCATGAAGATTCTGCTCATGTCCAGTCCGAAACAGATAAGGCAAACAGCTTCATTAAACACATCCAACATATTCGCCAGCAGGTCTGTGACATTCTGGAAAAATCTAATACTAAGTACAAGCAACGACATGATCAACATCGGGTGCCACACAAGTTTCAGGTAGGTGACAAAGTCTGGTTGCATTTGCAAAAGGAACGCCTTACCGGAGCCTATCGGAAACTCAGACCACTCCAATATGGCCCTTACACCATTACCAAGGCTATGGGAGACAAAATGCATTTGAGCTCAGCATTCCCCCATTCCTTGGCATGCACCCGATGTTCAATGTCGACCGCCTTCGGCCATACTTTCCGCCATTACTAGACGCGTCTGACATTGCAAAACAACTCACACCCACAGAGTTGAATCCAGCTTGCATGGAACAAGTTGCAATTGATTGGATCATGGACACACAGATCAAGCACACTTGCGAGCAGAATATCCAACTCTATCGAGTTGTCAAAGCAGGACAACTCCTTCACCAGGGCAAGTGCCTCACCAGGGACCAAGTGCAGCAGAAGTTCCCTCATCTCATGGAGGAACTCAACGCAATGGGGACCATTGCTTCCTAAGGGGGGAGGAATGATCCAGGTGGATATTGGTGGTCACCCGCTAATTCCACGTGGATCCCCTCTAGTGCTTCTTTCAGTTCTTTCAGTTTCCTTAATTATAACATAGTTTACTATTTTTAGCAGTTTTTTCGGGTCCTAAACTTCCGGAGCCGTTTTGAGGCCCTAAACGACGTTTTTCCATTGTTTCTCAACAATAAATAGGCCTTTGAGCCTCATTGTAACACAGTTCAGAGGCATGTAGCCACACATCTCTTCTCAGAGATAAGCTACCATCGCCCTAGCTGGTTTATTTCTATTTCCGGTTGTAAGGGTATTTCAGTATTTTCCATTAATGAAATGAAGTATTATTTCCACTGCATCTTTGTGTATATGGTTATCTCTGTATTTTATTGCGTTCTTGTTTAAATCTGGATCATCATCAGAATATAGTTAAACATATATGGCAAGTTTCAAAATCGACTTAGAATTTCAAAGATAAAATAATATAAATTTTCATCAAACCAGGTGTCATCAACTCGTCATATGTGAATGCCTCTGATGGTTTCCTGCCATACTCAATAATCATCAGTAACAATGTTCCTTAGTGTTAGTCATTGTCATAGTAGCATCATTAACACCACCAAGTCATTCACATCATTGTTTATTGTGAACCAGAACTAATGCAAGTAGGTAACATAGGGGACACATCCATCATGGCTATCATCATCATAACATCAATGGAAACATACATATCCATCAAAGCTATCATCATCGTAGCATCAATAGACAACATACATATCATTTAGTGCTATCATCATCATAAATTCAATAGAGAACAAACATAACCATTTATGCCACAATCATCATAATATCAATAGAGAACGTGCATAACCATTAATGTTAGAACATACCTAACCATTAATACTATCATCGCCATAATGTCAATGGAGAACATACATAAACATCACAATCATTAATAATAGAGTTATGTGTCCAGATTCCTCAACCTGAGGTCCTGAAAGAATAAAGTATCCAAGATAATGGCATATTAGGGCCAGGAAATTAGAGTGGGCACTACAGTTGCGTTCCCTATAAATGTGACGGCATGAGAAGATGTCAAAATATGTTATGAGTCTGTGAGTTTCATCGAAAATATGCTTTAGAGAGTATGCATTGCATTGTGCTTTTTTGTTTATCCAGTTGCATATGATTTTTGAGTCTCCAAATAGCTGTAAATGAAGGTAGTTTTTGGACAAAGCAAATAAGATGAGGTTTTTGGCCGCAGTGAGCTCTGCATAGTTGTTTGTCCCCCTTCCCAGTCCCATTTGAATTTTATAGACATGTGCTTCAGACATATGAAGTATGCCCCCCCTCCACAACCAGCCTCCTGAGCTGATCCATCAAAATAAGCCCGTGGATGAGCTGAATTGATAAATTCCGGTGTAATATTCCTATGGGTCAACTGATCGTCCTCTTTGGGGATGGAGCTGTAGTCGGCTAGTAATCTAGTGGTAATAGAGGGCCAGTGGGGGAGTTTTTGATGGAATATGGTTTGGTTCCTGGCGATCCAGATGGCCCAACTGATAAGGAGCAGGATGTTCTTTTGTCTGACAGAGGTAGTGGAGCACCAGTTATTCCATGCTTCAGAGGGATGAGAGCCCTGCCATTTCTTTGTGGAGGAGATTGAGCTGAGGAAGCCATTCCATAGTTATTGTGCGCAAGGACAGTGGAGAAAGAGGTGGTCGGTATCCTCATTGTCGCTTTTGCAGAGATGGCACCAGTATGGCCCTGAGAATGATCTTTTCATTAGGTTGGCCCTAGTCGGGACTTTGTTGTGGAGTTTCTTTCTGAGTTATTCTCGAGATCATTTTGTTTAGTTTACCACTTATTTAGCCCATCCATCTTGTGATCGATTCCATATAATGCTAATTTTTTAATATTTGGTTTTCTCTAAATAAGTGAGGAATTGAGTGGTGTAGAAATTCCTTGTAGATTTAATTTGCTTATGTAATTTTCTAAAACAAAAGACTTAAATCTACTCTACTCATCAGTGAAAACAGTTAATTGGTTGAGAAATCACGAAGCATACAAGATAAAGAATTTAATCAACACATTACATAATGATTTCCTGGGGAAAGCCACAAATAAAAACCCCTGCTATCTGTATATTTCATTAGTCAGAAAAAATGAGAAGATTACAATGCTTTGCTCAAGCCCGAGCAATGTCTGCACTATCTCTATCTGTCTCACAGCTTCCTAGACAAGCCTAGGCCAATACTTAACCAGTTTTATTCTTGCCCAAGTCCCTATTTCCTTGCGTTGTTTCCTTGGGAATTAACCGCTATTAATGAGGGAAATTCCTCATTGGAATTCGCAATCCTCATAGGCATTCCTCTGACTACATGCACCACTTGTACAATTTGAATGATTATACAACTGATAATATATTTCCCTTGAACTCTAATCTCAACTGGGTAAATCTCAGATCTACCATGCATGATTTATTTATGAGTGAATCACCAATTAACTAGTTGAACACATGAAGCAACACCCCACCGTCTCACCTCCTACTATTTCCTCCATTGATTGGAACTAGTTTAACTGACTTTAACTCAGTTAGATTGAATTAATTAATTACAACTCAAAATAAACTCAACCAGGGATCTTGTAAAGTAGGAGACACTCTACATGACTCAAGTTAGACCCTCAACTCAAATTAACTGAACCAACTAAGTCAAATTAACTTAGTTAACTCGTACAAGTTATCTTGTGATGTGGAATTACAATTTCATTCCTAATTTAATTCAAGGGAAAATTAAATCATTATTTTTCTTGTTGCATTTTCAACACTCCCTCTCAACGAGAAAGGGATTATCAGATACCCCAATCCTGCCTCTATGGAACTCAAATTTGCCTCTTGACAGTGCCTTGGTCAATATGTTTGCATCCTATTCCTCTGTAGGAATGTAATCCAACAACATGATTCTCCTCTACACATAATCTTGTAGATTGTGATACCAAATATCTATATGCTTGGACCAATAATGAAAAACTGGATTCTTAGAAAGTTTGATACAACTCTGATTGTCATAGTAAATCACTGTAGGATACATCTGTTGACCAAATAACCCAACAAGGATCTTCCTCATCCAGATAGCCTCACAAACTGCTTGACTAGCAGCCATGTACTCCACTTCTTATCTGAGTGCAATTGATCTCTACTTCTTGTTTTACCAAGACACTGCTGTTGACCCAATATTGAAGATTCCCTATGATGTGCTCTTCATGTCTAATGGACTTCCTACCCAATATGCATCGGTGAAGCCTTGCAGCTTCACTCCCTCTGTCTATTTGCACCAAAAACCAAACTAAGTGGTGCCTCTGAGGTATCTCAACACATTTTTAGTTGCCTTCTAATATAGTTTGGTTGGCTTAACCATTTCTTGACTAAGCTGGTTAACTGCAAAACACATGTCCAGTCATGTGTTCACCAAGTACATAAGTGAACCCACAAGCTTCCTGTAAATAGTAGCCTCCACTACTTCACTTAAGGTAACATCTTCCTTCCTACAACTACCTGCTAGAGAAGTCTCTATGGGTTTGTTGCTCTCCATGTGGATCTTCTTCAGTATCTCATTGGCATACTTGCCCTAAGAGACAAACAGATCCCCATCTCCTTGCCATACTTCCATACCAAGGAAATAATGCAGAAGCCCCACGTCCTTCATCTCAATTCTCTTGCAAGATCCTCTTTGCAATATTTGACCAATTTCTCATCACCTGTTAGAATTAAATCATTAACATATAATACTATAATCAATAATTTACGTTCAACCAGAATATGGTAAAGGTTTGCATCTGCTCCACTTTTGGTGAAACCCATCCCAGTGAAATAACTGTCAATCTTGGTGTACCACGCATGAGGTTCTTGTTTCAATCCATACAAATGCTTACTTGAGTCTACACACATGTGTCTCTCTGTTGAAGGACTCAAATCCTTCTAGTTGCTCAATGTACACCTCTTCCTTAATCACTCCATTGAGGAAAGTTGTCTTCACATCCATTTGATGTATCTTCTATCCCATCTGCTCTGAAAGTGCTAGAATAGATATGATTGAAGAGTACCTTGTTGCTGGAGAAAAAGGCCTCCTCGTAATAAATTCCCTCCAACTAAGAGAACCCCTTGGCCACAAATCTGGCCTTGTGTTTCTTGACACTCCCATCAACTACTTGCTTCACCTTGTGGATCCACCTGGAACCTACCACTGACTTGTCCTCTGGCCTTGGGACAACTTCCGAAGCACCATTCGTGGTAATGGAGTCATACTCCTAAACCATGGCATCAACCCATACTAGTTTCTGCACTGTTTCCTCGAATTAGGATGGCTCAGTCTCTACACTCTTACTCATCAGAGCCATGTAGCAAGTGTACCGATCTGGTGACCTCTTATGCCTACGCTATGATGTGGGTGCTCGCACATTCTCTCTAGCATTAAGCATCAACCTATCAGATTCTCTGGTTCACTTCCTTCCATCTATGGATGTCTCTGCATGAGTGGGTGCTTACACTTTATGCTCCTCTTCATGTGGCTGCTCCATATCATCCTAAGGTTCTTCCTTTGGAGCCAAAAGCTCCTCATCTGCATGTAACTAAAGTTCCCTCTCAAGGTAACATTTCATGAGCTTCTCTTCATCGAACTTCACATCTCTACAAACCACTATCACCCCGTGACATGGAAGGTACACCCAATAGTTGTGAGGTGTATTAGTTTACCCTACAAATATGCCCAACTGAGCTATCAACTCTAGCTTTTTCCTTGCATCCTTGGTAACATGACAATGAATTGACAAAACAAAGATCCTGAAGTGTGACACATTTGGTTTCTTACCTGAAAAAGCTTATTCTGGTGTACTCATCCCGAGAATATGAAGAGGACTCATGTTCTACACATATACAATTGTGTTACATGCTTCATCCCATAAGTGCAACGATAGGCCCTGATCATGTAACATCGCTTGTGAAGTTCCCCACAATACTTCTGTTCTTCCATTCAGCCACCCCATTATGCTATGGGTTATGGGGTTTTATTAACTCATGTTGAATGCCTTCTAATGCACAAAAGTTCTTGAACTCATTCGACACATATTCTCCATTGTTATCACTCCTGAGAGCCTTCACGTTCCTGTCAGCGTCTTTCTCAAAAATTGCTTTAAACTCACAAAATTTAGAGAACATCTGATCTTTCTTCTACATGAAGAAAATCCAACACTTACATGAGAAATCGTGTACAAATATCAAATAATACCCGTGCTTGGCAATGGAGGTTGTCGAGAATGGTCCACACACATATGAGTGAACTCTTTCAAGGATCTCTTACACTTGACTGTCCTTATCATGAAAGGTGGCTTTGGTGTACTTCCCTAGTGTACACCCTTTGCATGTATCTCGTTGTTCTAGTGCACCCTTGGGAAGTTCTGTAGAAATATATTGCATGATCTTCAAGGCCCCATGGTGCAAATGGCCCAATATTCTATGCTGTAATTCACTGATGTCTCAGCTCTACACCTTCTTTGCTTTCATGCTCAAAGCAACATAATCTTCTACATCCAATTTGTAGAGGTTCTTTACCCGAACCCCGATCCGCTTCACTTTTCCCGTGGCTATGTGATGAAGGAAAGCCTTTCCTTTGCTAAGTATCACATTGTAGCCATGGTCTTCCAATGTAGCAACTAAAACTAAATTCTTCTTCAAACCCAAAACATACATGACATCTTTTAATGTGAGAGGAGAACTAGACTCCTAATGAAAAGTAATAATACTGATGTCGGTCACACTATACCTTCCATCATCTCCCATCTCAATGTGCATTTGGAGGTCCTTCTCCTCCAAGTCACTGAAAAATTCTTTGTTGTTGGTCACATGGAATGAGGCTCCACTATCTAGACACCACATACTACCCATCATCGATATCACCATGCATGCAATGTGGGTGAAATACAACTCAAATTTTGAAGCAATAGCTTCACCTGGAGCTCCTACTGAGGGATTCTTGTCTACCTTCTTGTGCGAAAACTTTGTGGCATAGTATCCCAGCTCATGACAGTGAAAACATTTAATCTTTGACAAGTCCTTCTTCTTGCCGCCCTGACTGGAATCCCCTTTGGATTTGGAATTATCCCCTTTCCCTTTCTTTTCCTTTCCATCCAAAGCACAATTCTCCTCATCATCATGCTTGGATGGTATTCCATCTCTGGTGTTCCTCCTTATCTCTTCTTGCACAAATTTGGACCACAAACACTCTCACTTTGGTAGATTCTCCCTCCCATTTACCGAATTCTGGTAGTTGTGCTAGCTCTTGGGAAGGCCTAGAAGTTTTAGGCTAACCAGATCATCTTAGAAAATTGTAATACCAATGCTCCTAGGCTCATCCCGACATTAGGTGAACCTGCTCAAGTACTGTGGTATTGTGTCTCCCTTCTCCATCTTGATCTTCCGAAGCTTGTCCTTCAGTGCCAGCTTCTAGTGGTAATTGTTATTCTGAAACAACTCGATTAAGGCTTGCCACATTGCATATGGTATATCCTTCTCATGGAGGTTTGAGACAATATGATCTCAAACTCCTTCTTGTATGATCCTCCTCGCCTTTGCAACACATTTCTTCCACTCTGCCAGATATTGAGCATAGGTTGCTGGAGGCTTAGGAATATCATTGTCTATGAATTCCTTCAACCCATTGTCTTCCAACACTGCCTCCATCTTATTCTTCCAAGCAATATAATTCGAACTACCCTCAAGGGCATATTCGAATCTCAAACCATTGAATGACATCCTGTTGGCTCTGAAGAATGATCTTGCAAATTCGATTTCACCTGCAAATGCAAACTCATATTCTTCTCTTATAGTGTAATTTCAGCTCTGATACCATGTAGAAATTCCTTGTACATTCAAACTGCTTATGTAATTTTCCAAAACAAAAGACTTGAATCTACTCTACTCATCAGCGGAAACAATTAATTGATCGAGAAATCACGAAGCATACTAGAGAAAGAATTCAATCAACACATTACACAATGATTTCTTGGGGAAATCCACAGCTAAAAACCCCTTCTACCTATATATTGCATTAATCCTAAAATATGAGAAGATTACAATGCTTTTCTCAAGCCCGAGCAACCTATGTATTATCTCTATCTGTCTAACAACTTCCTAGACAAGCCTAAGCCAATACTTAACCAATTTTCTGCTTTCCCAAGTCCTTATTTCCTTGTGTTGTTTCCTTGGGAATAAACCCCTATTAATTAGGTAAATTCCTCAATTGGAATTGTGCAATCCTCATAGGTCTTCCTCTGACTGCATGCACTACTTGTACGATTTGGATGACTATACAATTGATAGTACACTTCCCTTGAACTCCAATATCGACTGGGTAACTCTTAGATCTGACATGCATGAGTTATTTATGAGTGAATTATCAGTTAGCTCGTTGAACACATGAAGCAACACCCCACTGTCTGACCTCCTAATAATTCCTCCATTAGTTGGATCTAGTTTAATTGAACCAACCAGGGCTCTTATGAAGTAGGAGACACTCTACATGACTCAAGTTAGACCCTTAACTCGAATTAACTGAACCAACTAAGTCAAATTAACTTAGTTAACTCGTACAAGTTGTCTTGTGATGTGGAATTGCAATTTAATTCCTAATTTAATTCAAGGGAAAATTAAATAATGATTTTTCTTGTTGCATTTTCAACAAGTGGTGATGTCATGTAACTCTTTAAGACTTATATACATTTTCTTCGCTAAGTTCATCTTACAATTCAAAGGCACAAACCTTGAATGGGTAAGTTAGTCACACCACCTTTACAATGAGGTCCTTCTTATTCCAACCTCCTTAACCTCAACTTACATTGCAATCAAATAATGACAAGATTTTGTTTGGAAAGACATGTAATAGGGATATAAAGTTTATTAATGATGATAAAGAGTTGAAATAGGGAACTAATACATGGATGCATAGCTCTAGAATTTTGAAGACAATACAATTTGGAATTCATTGTCAATGTATAAAACCCACAATTGAGTTCAACCAAGGGCAATACGCAAATTTTGTTGTTATTTTATATACTTATACAACAAAGAAAACTATTACAATGCAATATGTGAAAATACCATATTTCAGTAAGCATGTTCCACTCATGTTATGATCACAACTACAATGTTTCATAGTCCCAAAGTTGTCAACTTAACATTGACATTATTATTATTATTATTATGCAAATTGAAAAGTGATAAAAAAATGTCACTGTCACCAATTATGTGCTTCTTATAAGAAGGAGAATATTATATTTCAACATTGATTTAAGTCAAGAAGGGTTCACACATGATCACTTGAGATAATGTGTGATCATTTAGCCTATTTTCTTGCATTCAACCTCAAATCCCTAAGCCATATAGGGAAAGGGATTTCCCTAGAACAAAGGCTAAAACACAAGAAGGAAACATGATTATTCAATGGTTCACCTTTGCAATCAAGGATGGCAAGGTTATATTTGGGATGACATGTAGTGGTAGCATGGACTAATGAAGCCCTTAGGGTTAATCCTTGGTGGTACTACACTATGCTTAGAGTTATTTGGGGATAAATAAGAGGTAAGACCACCCTTAGCATCCAACATCAAAGAAATCATAGTGGATGGAAAGAAAGTTGCAAAGCGTCTCTAAAGAAAGAAACTAGTAATGCATCTGTAAGTAGGTGTCTTGTGTATGCGACTTCCCTCAACATTTATGATCCTCCCACAAGCCCTCAATGTAGCATAACATGGAGTTCAAGTGGTTGAAGCTAGGAAACAATGGTGAATGATCCTATCAATGTATCTTATTGAGAAATTACTGAGCACTTCACCACCCTAATACATTGTACTAAAAGTATGTAATATGGGTGATATAGTTGGTTTTCACAAACGATCTCTAAAGTAGACATCTTTTGAGAGAAAGGGCATTCCTAATGAGGTAAGGCAAGACTAATAAAGTATATGGATAGTGCCAATACCAATCAATGTTATTCCTTATACAAACAATGAAGTCTTTGTCCAAGCTCACAGTAGAATCCACTATCTAGTTAAGAGGAAAGTATATGAGGTATATGAAATTGAAGATACATTGGTAGCACAATAAGCTCGTTAAAAATCTAAAGGGAGTGCTTAAAGTTAAAGGAAAACTTCAAACTTTGAGGACATAACGATCCAATGTAAGAAAACATAGGTGAAGTACTCGCAAATATACCCCCACCCTCCTGTCATAGCATTAATTTTCTCCTTTAGGGGGAGGGGTGTTGAGGGTTATCAAGTAGGGAGGGATATAAGTAATCAAAATACCCACCACCTCATGATCATTATGCTTTAAAGAACCAACAACGATATCATCCTCACTAACCAAGGATGGGAGTCTCTCAAAACAATAATGTTAGGAAGGCGTATACCTCAAAGAGAACCCTATGATTCTTCATACTATGTGAAGAAAGATGATTGACTTAAAGGTTGTCTCAAGGTGAAGGGGATGTGTACCAAACATTCTTATATGATGTATTGGTGGGGAATTTTGCTTTCTCTAATAAGATGTTGGAACATTATACTTTGGACCCTTTTGATACAAGACCACTCTATGTAATTTAAATATGACCTCAATCATGGATCTATATAAAATTTTGGGCCCAGTGAGGGCATAAAAGATCATAATCTTTAATGGTATGTCCAAGAAAATGAATCTCAAAATATTCTCTCAAAGCAAGGCTAAGGTATTCCCTTTGAAAACTATAGCTAGGATGTAAGGTTCTTATTCAAATTGGGACTTGTAAAAGGACCCCTATATAAGAGGTGGCATTCTCCACAAGTTTCCCCTAAAAGGAAAGATGATATCTAGAAAGATCCTTATTGGTTGTATTAAGATCACAATTTTGGTTTTCTTAAGAAGCATTACCAGTGACCAAAGATCAAAAAATCAACCCAAAACATCAAGCTACCTCTACAACCCTTTGGGAGTGAAAGCCAACAAGACCACATTATCCACAACTAGGAAGACAAAGATAAGACCCTAATGAAGTACGCGGCCATCTTTAACAAAAACACAATGATTGATGAATCATTTCAACAAAACAATGTAGACCCCAAAGATAATAGGAGAGAGAGGGAAACCTTATTTGATACCAATAGTACTAATCTCAAAGAATATACAAGATGTATAAAATATTGACACAACCATCTCATAAAGTCACATTATAATAGAGACCAAAAGATCAAGGACCCTCAAGCCTGTATGAAGCCATTCAATGAGTAACCATTTTGGGAACCATGTTGAAAGGCCTTCCTAAAGTCAACAAAGCAACAATATACCTTCAAGGATTAAGATGTAGGTAGCTCAAGTCATTGATAGGATGAATTGATATCCTCCCCACTCTGGTTTAAATCCCAGTAGTAACCTTTTTGGGCTGAGGTCGCTAGGCTAAAATGGTAAGCACCCCACCCCAATCACAAGATTTTATATAGGGCATTTAGGTACCCCACTTAAATCATGAAATTTACTATAGGGGTGTCTCAACCTAGGTTTTTTTCATGAGTCATTGTTATATGTGACTTCACCATTATCACATATATCTTATGGGGTTTAGTTGTGATGAGTTAATTTATATTTCATACCTCACCTTGATGACTAGTCAGTCACTAATCCCCTAGTCTACAAAAGAAATAATAAATTCAAGTGTGAATATGTGTTCCATTGTTTGATCATGTCCCTTTCAATATAAAAAAGAATCGTTCCCATATCATAAATTTTGCTAAAGGTAAATATAGTTGCCATTTCCATATTTTATCTCATCCATGGATATAATTAGGATGTGCAAAGAGATTATTTGCATCGTTATAGGGTGCATAAAATGATTTTACTATCTCGAAATTGAAGTGTGACTAGTCTCCAAGTTATCGTGAAGGTTTAACCATTAGGAATATCTCCAAGTTGTCGTGAGGGTTTAACCATTAGGAATATCTCCAAGTTATCGTGAGGGTTTAACCATTAGGAATATCTCTAGGTCATTTCAAGGGTTTAATAAATAGGCATATTCAAGTTCACATCAATTTCGATCAGCATCTTGAGGGCTTTGCCTCAATGTGTCTCCGTACTTGGTTCCATGTGATAGTCATGAGTGTCAAACAAGTTATCGAGCCAAATGAATTGATAATTGTATAACTACTCCATATACCTTTGAAACAACCTAAGAATGAAGAACCCCATGCCTAGCAAAATGCAGCATGGATTCACCTACCTGGGAATTAACAAACAAAGGATAATACACTAGTCTATCGAAACAGATCCAAATGGTCTGGTCATTGCAATGGCTAGTTGACATGATCTAATCAAAAGATATATTGTTTTAATTTTTGTTATGTTTAGAAACTGTTTAGCTAAACTTAAAGGGATTTTTCCGCTCCATTCATGCTGCTAGGAAGTCCCTTAATATATATATAGATATATATATATAATCCATGGAACTGTATTGTGTGTTGTTTTGGTGATGTTTTAGAGCCTACATGGAGCACACCTTGAGGGGGCCCACTAGAGGTACGATGTTCTGCTATTCAATTCATGAATATAGTATTATGTGGTTTCACTTTCTTAGTTGGTTAATCATTCACTGTGTGCTATCATTTATTTAGTTTCTTGTGTGGTTTATTTTAATTTCATGTTAGTTGTATTTGCTACAAAATCGGGGTGTTGCAAAATCACCATGTTCTCATGCCACACTTAGTATATAGAGTTAAATGTTAGGTTATGGACATGGTTCCCGATGGCTTTGACATGTGACATGCCATTACCTAAGTTGAGATTGTGAATATTGGTTATTTTTTTTGTTATCATAGGTTTATGCCTTAACTTAGATATAAATTTGAATTGTCTTTTTATTTACATAGTGCGAAGGTTAGATTAAATCACATAGTAGTTGATTTTGATTGAGGCAATTTCCTTCTTCTGTGTATACTGCACCAAGTGTCTCACAAGTTCAAATAGAAGCTGGGTCGATAAACTAAATGATTGTGTAACATGATTTCACTCTAATAATAGGAAAACACATATAAACACTATCATTTTTGGTACCATTGTCAGGGGGCACTCAAAGAACTAAGTCAATTGCCTTAGATCAATTATCGAAAGATACCAAACTAAGATAACCTTAAGGAATTATCAACTACCTCTCTGTCAGCCTTTGTTTATCATATCTTCGATTAGATCATGTTAGATACATAATACAAAGTATCATCTTGTGGTGCAGTAAGAGCCCCTCAACATACTAACACAATGGTAAGTAGATGAGGCAATTCCCAAGGTGGTCCAAGAACTCTACCAAAGAACCCAAAAGAACAAATAACATCCAACATAGTAACTGATTCTCCCAAAGTCAAATCCTTATCCAACAGAGTCATTAATATCCCAACCATAGGATCTCCCAAATATGAAAGTGAAATTCTTGTAGAAGAACTCAAGCCTTCAAACAAAGCTATCAACTTAATAAGAACTTGACCTAGTTCTCATTTTTTGATGTCGCATTTAGTTCTAATTTCTATGCTCGCTTTGGAAAGTGATGATGCAACATCGCCCTTTTTTCATTTCAAGGTTAAAATTCCAATATTTTTCAACCTTACCATTAAAAACCAAATATCATGACTACGAAATATGTGAAAAAATATGTCAAAATGCAAAAGTGGTGATGGAAATATGTGAAAAAATATATCAAAATGCAAAAGTGGTGATGTTGAAACATCACCAACTCTATTTTCTTTATTTTTCTTTTTCTTTTTTTGTTCCCTGATTAAAATCAAAACATTTTACAACAGTGGCATTAAAACCTAAATATCATGATTACGAAAAATATGAAAAAATACGAAATGGAAAAGTGGTGATGTAACATCACCATTTTTTAAGGTTAAAATTCAAACAATTTTCAACCATGGAATTAAAACCTAAATATCATGACTATGAAAAATATGAAAAAACACGAAATGGAAAAGTGGTGATGTAACATCACCCTTTTTTAAGGTTAAAATTCAGACAATTTTCAACCATGGGATTAAAGAACAAATATCATGACTATGAAAAACCCTAAAAATCAACACCTTAAGTTTGTTCACCTTTTTTTTCTTTCAAATATTTATCTTTTAGGTGCTTTTCAAATTTATCTAACTTTTATTTTACTTTATTTTGGGCATTAACATTATGAACTAATTGACATTATGGCCTTGGCCATTGATGCCCTTGAAAATGAAAAACATAAAGACTATTATAAATTTAAATGTAACGTTACATAATTTTTGTTTAATTTTATTACTTGGAATGGCGCACAAGAAACATAGAGTACTTCTCCACATTTTGTGGATGGTAAACTGGGTAAATTATTGGTCATGATTATGGGGCCTTGCCTAAAAGAATTTCACGTCTCGCTCTAGACCACTTGAATTAACCCTTGAGGCTATAATTTTTTGTTTAAATTAATTTATTAATTGATTTTTTTTAATAATTTACATTAAAAATTGTAAATATAACTATTTTCTTTTAATTTATAGGGGAAAATTCAATTAAAAATAAGATGAAAAAATCATCTTTCTATTCTAAGAAACTCAAAAGAACAAGTTTTTTTCTTAAAAATTAAGGGAAAAATCCATTTTGTTCAAGGAAGAAAATTATTTTAAATAAACAAAGATATAATTTATAATTTTCAAAATTAAAGTATACTCTAAAAAAACTTAGTATTGAAAATATAACAAAAAATTAAAAAACTAAAAAACCCAAATAAAAACACTTTATATATATATTCTTTTTTTTAAGCTTGTGAAGGATATACAATCTTCATCATATAATTCTTTTTTTAAGTTGGGAGGACTACATCTTCATCATGTCCAACTTCCTCAACCCCAATCCAGGGGTATAAGCACAAAGTTTAACCCAGACTTTCAAGTTCAATGAGACTTCATTTTCCATGGTCATTGCCATATGAGCTAACCAAAGCGACACACAACACACACACACCACACACAACACACACACACACACACACACACACACACACACACACACACACACACACATAGAAAAATACTTATAAAAATAAAAATATTAAAATAAATCCGAAGTCTAAATTTGAAAAAATATAAAACATGGGATAAATTAAATATAGTTTAATTTAAAAAAAAAGCCCCAAAACATAAATGATTAAGTTTTTAATTTTTTAAAACAAAAAACATAAGGAAGGACATCACACATCGCAAGGGCCAAGGTATATATGGTAGGAGGCAAGTGCTCACTCTATCGCCTTTATTTATTTTTTGTAAGTTTAAAGATTCTATTGATGAATCAAAAATGAAATACATCATATACAATCATGGCTCTTTCTCTAGCACAGTGTGCCATACACTGACAAGAACATAACTAAGATGTATGAGAGTGAGAATAACAAGGGAGACATAGAGGAATAAAAGAAACAATTACAAAATAGAATCACCCAATTTGGGGCGGGTCCCTAGAGTGACCTTTCTTTCCTTTCTTTTTCAAAACCTTGACCCATCCTTCTAAAGGCAGGTTTATCAAAGTGATCTAAAGATTATCAATGCGTGTTGAAGGAGAATCTTTGTTAGAGTTAGAAGAAGCTGACTCATGAGCTCGCATTAATGCACCTGAAGAAGCATTATTATTCACAATCTTTGTGCTTAGTGAAGGAGCTCATTTCATAACAAGATCCTTAAGAAAATTTTGAGGAGATGAACACTTAGCCTTGTCCATTAAATGCATTTTGTCATCAGATCCTTCATCATCCTTGTTCAAATCAAAGGAAGTCTCTCTCCATAGGAGGTGGGTCACAAGGCTAGTAAATTTTAGCTATGGAATTACAAATGCTCCACTTTTGATGAGATTTGAATAGAGGAAGAATTCTATAAATGGCCTATTTGATGACAGGAGTGGCAGTGAAAAGTAGTATTCTCACAGTCTAGAGCATGGGTCCTATGAAAATACCTTATTTTTAAATTAATTTGGTTTGTTAACCCTTTACTAATATTGATTTCAACCCAATTTTTTTCCATAGATGTAAAATCCAAGTTGCCCACAAGAAGCATCAGTTGCAAGGAGACAATCCAGGTAGTTTCCAATGCCCTGAAAGATTGCATGGTGCCACAACTGAGCAGGTAGATTAGGAAGTCAAAATCATATTGGTAGCTTGGTAATCATTGCTCAATGTAGAAGGGTCGAAATATGGAAAACAAGGGGTTAGGAATAGTCCAACAGTACCCTCGAACCAGGGACCTTCAGATAAAACATTTTGGCAGTCTTCCAAATCTGCATATGAGCTTTTATATATATATATATATATTATATATTTTACCAAAAATTTAGAAAGTTTGTTTAATGTATGTTTTTTTTTTTGTTTTTTTGTTTTTGTTTTTTTGTTTTTGTTTTTTGTTTTTTGTTTTTTTTTTTTTTAATTATACTTTTATTTTTATTTTCCGAAGAAAAAATCATAATTTTACTCAACCTGAAAAACAAGGAACAAATTACATTTTGCATATGCTCAAAGGCATTATATCATATTAGTTTTGTAGCTGATTCACAAAGTGAATAAGAAACTATATAAAAAAATACATCAATTTTATGGGGCTAAGTGTTATAAAAATCACTTAGCTTCCCATTTTTCCTTTCTTTTTCTCCACCTTTCGCCAAATTCCTTGATTGGGAGCAATTGTTACTATTGTCAGTTGATTGCTATCTATTTGAAATTTTTTTTTTTACAAAAAATTTAGAAGTTTGTTAATGTATTTTTTTTTATATATAAATACATTTTTTTTTTTTTTAATTATACTTTTATTTTTATTTTCCGAAGAAAAAATCATAATTTTACTCAACCTGAAAAACAAGGAACAAATTACATTCTGCATATGCTCAAAGGCATTATATCATATTAGTTTTGCAACCAATGCACAAAATGAATAAGAAACTATATAAAAAAAATACATCAATTTTGTGGGCTTGTGTGTTACAAAAATCACTTAGCTTCCCATTTTTCCTTTCTTTTCCTCCACCTTTCGCCAAAATCCTTGATTGGGAGCAATTGTTACTATTGTCAATTGATTGCTATCTATTTTCCAAGGGATACCTTTGTTTGAGACCAAGCTATCATATACATGAGATCTCTTTATGCCTCCAGAATCCTTTTCCATAGGCAATTTCACTTTATGTTGCTCTAGAACTATGATATTTGTTGATTCAATAACCTTCTCGGAAGCATACACTGATCCGGACTTGTCCCCTTCACCACCATTTGATTGGTTTCTAGTTTGAGTATGTACGTCTTAATTGGATGATTTTTTTCGAGCTCTTCTTTTTCATCCTATGAATTGTCAAGAAATTGCCATCCCCGTTGCTTAGGGGCTTGCCTCTTTTTCTTTTTTGATGCATGTTTTTATTGTGGGAAACAATTATGCAAATGTCATGTTTGGAAGCAAGTCCACATCTAAAAGTCGTATTTTCATAGTCTATCACCCGTGTCCATTGAAAGCTTTCATGTTTTATTAGAAGACGATTATGAAGATCTTTGTTGAGATCAATCCCTACACATATCCTCGCAAAGTAAAGACACATTTTTTATTTTTTTATTTTATTTTTTATTTATTTTATTATTAATTTCTTATATTTTTTAATATTGTTCTTTTAATATATATATATATATATAATATATATATATATATTTTAAATTTACCCTTAAAAAAAAAAATATTGTTTTTTTTTTGTAAGCTTGGTAGTACTCCTATTTTCATGTTTTTTACATGTCCATTATTCACCTCCCCAGTCCCCACCTCCTACAGCGGGGAGGGAGCACAAGATTTGAACCCAAGACTTCCGGTTCGCTGAGACCTTCATTCCACGACCATTACCTCTTGACTACCCCAAGTGGACCTTTAAAATATTGGTTTTTTAATAAAACAATTATTCATTAAATTTTTTTTGAAATAAATGAGTTTTATTATTATTATTATTTTATTTGATTTTCTTTAAAGATTAGTATTACTATTATTTTAATGGTTTTAATGCCATAGTTGTAAAATATGAGAATTTTAAGTTTCTTCGTAGTTATGATATTTTGTCTTTAACGTCATTGTTGAAAATTGTTGGAATTTTAAGGTTTTCCATAATCATGATTTTGCTTTTTGCTGAAAAATGTTGGAATTTTATCCATCCTCACTCGCCCCCTCAAAAAAAGGTGATGTAGCATCACCACTTTTTGAATTCGATGTGTTTTTTTATGTTTGTTTGTGAAAAAATGGGGTTTTTTTAGGGTAGAGTTCTCATTTTGAAGTTTGGTAGCTTTATTTTTAGTCAAATCAAACGAATCAGAATCTTTGAGGAAAGTATATATAGGAACAGGGGAAGAAGTAGAGGAGCCAAAGAAAAAGAACCAATCACCTTTAAGTTCCCTATTCAAGACCATGACAAATTGTTTCACATGAAGAACAATCCACCTTATGCCCTCCCTAACTTCCATGGTTTGGCTAGTGAAGACTTGATCACCTTTCTCTTTGAATTTGATGTCCTTAGTCGTAATTACGATTAATCTTCTGATAACTAGAAATCAAAACTCTTTCTAGCCACTCTAAAAGATGTAGCTTTACACTAGTTAATTGAATTGGGAGGAAATTTTGTTCAACCATGGGACGAGATGAAGAAAAAGTTCTTGGAAAAATACCAATACTAACTACAAAGTCTAGGATATTAAGGGAGAGATTTTTAAATTGATGCAACAAGATAATGAAAGTTTAGAAGACTATGCTGAGAGGTTCCAATCTAATCATAGGAGAATAAAACAAAATGCATTAGATCTGAATATTATGTAGATCATATTTCTCAAAGGGCTTAAAGAGGATTGCATTAATATATTAAACCTGATGGGGGTTAGAGATGTTTCCCAAATGTCATATGATGCAATCTATGAAATATGTAGATGTTATTCATGTGGCCGCTGAAAATATGGAATAGTATTTGAGGATATAACTTCCAAGATATCAAAGAAACTTCGATTAATGGTAACTAAGGTCAAATGAAGAAACTTACTAAATAATTTCAAAACCAATATCCAATTAGCACACTTAGTTCTTAGCTAGATACCTGGCATGAAAAGGATAAAGTGAAATTAGCATTGGCTGGTTTCAGTTCAAAATGTGGAAAAAAGTATTCCATACGAGAATTCCCTTTGAACAACATAGAGATACATGACATTATGAGCAAAATCACACCACCCAAAGTTGTCCTTCATTTCCAAAACTTAAGGAAGGTTACCAAGGGGCTAATGAAGAGGCTAGACAATTTCGCTTCATAACTCAGAAGTGACCCTGGCCGCCATGGTCACAAGGAAAGACACAAGGCCATCTCAACAATTTACCCCATACTAGTATCCACCTTAGGGTTGGGATCCCTTTATGCCTTGGTAATAATGACCTATCGAAAACCCAACATGTTTCAAAGAATGGCAAGGACCTTCTCCTTTCAAAAATATGCCTCTACAAGCCCAATAGTACTCCCCTCATTCAGACTTGCACCAACTTCGGTTACCATCTACTCAACCTCCTTAGATACTACCATAGCTACCTACCCAATCTATGCTTGACCATAAAAATAAAGTAATACAACCCACCTACAACATTGAATTACCATTTTTTTGAACTTATTCTATCTCCCCTACGTATTGTAAAGACATTCATCTACATTTGGGGAAGGTGCTTCATGATCCAATTGCCCCCATTATATAGGAACACAATGAAGGGGTAATCTTATTTAATTGGACAATCAAATCAATAATTCATCTCTAATGACTCAAGCATCTATCACATAATAATCACACATAGGAAAGCCCATTTTGACCACCTGTGTCTAGAAAGGTTATGTCTAGAAAAGTCTACCACATAACGAATGTTTGATTTCTTAGAAGAACACAAAAATGTGTGTGTTAAGATTCCTTTGTTTCAAGCCACCAAGGACATTCAAATTTTGACTAACACTATCAAGGAACTTTTCTTAAAGAAGCCAAATAGGAAAACAAGATCCCAAAACCATTTATGTACTTAGGAAGTTGGATGATTTAATGTTGGGACAAATATTCATGGCTAAGTGCAAAGAGCTTAGAAGTCTAATTGTTAGTGTTAATACCAATAACACTTCCATATCTAATACCCTAATAAACTTAGGGGTAGCTAGAAATGTTATGAAAAATGAAACCATAGAAAAACTCTAGTTACCTTAACTACAACCAAACCCTACAGTCCTTCAACTAGAAGTAAAATCAAACGAAATGCTTGAAGACATAATTTTCTATGAAGACTAGTGGGAATACCTAGGGGACTTCATGGTCCAATAGCTCAAATCCAACATAGAAGGATACCCATTAATCTTAGGCAGACCATAGTTGGAAATCTATGATGCATATATTAGTTGTAAATAAAAAGATATGACCATCTCCCATAGGGATTCCACTGAAAAGATTATCCTTCACCCTCATGCACAAGCTTCCCTTACTAAAAAACACCCCCCCTGGCTTGAATTTAGTGACGAGGAGGCTCATAAACCTCTCTTGACCTAGGACCAAGCAACAATCTTTAAACAACATTTTAAGGATGATTTAATTTGCACTTTCATAGCACATCATCACACACCTACTCATCCATCATTTGGGAAAACATTAGAGGAACATTACCAAGAAACTTGCACTCCAACTGAATTGACACAACAACTTGACACCATGACTCCAAGTATTATGTCTGAGAATATTAGCTCATTTATCGAAATCTAACCTAGAAAGACTCTAAATTGTTAATGCTAGTCTAGAAACTCCTCAATAGGAAAAACTCATTAATATGTTGCAAACACATAATAACACATTCACCTAGGACTATATTGATGTGGAGGGTATACACCCAAATTTATATACTCATAATATATATGAGGATTATGACCTATTAGATATCCATAATGAAGGATGAATCCTACTCTCAAAGACATAGTTAAAGAAGAGCTCCATAGACTACTTAATGAAAATTGTATTTACTCTATTTTTGACATTTGGTGGGTTTCACCCTTAGTGATCGTGCCAAAGAAAAATGATAAATGGTATGTGTTATAACTCCAGGAAGCTCTCCTAGGTTGCAACTCGGAGATGCCTGGTAACATATAATCTTTAATATTTTTCTCTGAACTATTGGAATGGATAATGGTTTGGATCAAGCTAGATAGCCATTTCAACTCTGTTTTTACTCAATACATGCATGAACACCCTCAGCTTTACAAGGCTTTAGACCACTAATGCTCAACAGTTTGTAGATTCAATGAATAGATGGAGAATACCGACTATACCAACAAATGCATATATATAAACACATACAAATGGCCAGCTACAGGAAGTAAAAGAAGCTTGAAAATCTAATTTATCAACACAGAGATAATATGACAGTTATCTGGCATTAGACACAAAAGAAACATGAACAACCTGTTCAAGTGCAAGCTTAGAACAGAAGGAAAAATGGACATTGAACATATAACAACAAAATAAGCTTGTATTTGCTAGAATGAAGATGAGACGCTTGGAAAGAACATAGCTCACAATCTCCAGAAATTGAAACCTTATTACATTTAACTTTCAGCCATTTATAGGCCCTTTACAATGCTCCCGAGTTATCAAAGTCTCAGAGTGTCTTAATCTATCCTCTCTATCCCTTAACTATTTGATGCCCTGACTAGGCAAGCGTGGGCTCGGAGGTTTCTTCTTCTGACAACAAAGTAACTTCTTTCTGGTATGTTGCTGTGCTGGCAGGGAGATCTCTCGTGCCAGAGATGCCCCACAATCGATTCTGTTGTTTTTGGTTGAGTTGCATTGTCTTCTCCATGATTGTTTGTTGGTTTTGGCTGCATCATGTTGGGCCCTTTTGTTTCCCTTTCCAGTCTCTGTTCTGTGTTGGAATGGCTATTCGGGCCTCTATTTTCCCTTTGAAATGCAAACAATGTCTGTTTTCTGTACAGAAAATGCTGCAACACTGTAAAAATCCCACCCATCTCTTTATTTTGGACTTCAAAAGTCCTTAAACATGGCCCATTCCTCTATTGGGTTTGCCCTTTGGGTTGCTATCGCAAGTCGCTAATGGCCTGACCCTATGTATTTTCTTTGTATTCTGGAATACGTAAAAACACTGAAAATATATGAAAAATGGCTTTGGCGGACTTGAAATTCTATATATTTCATTCTTGAACCCTTTCGGGTCCGGGCCTTATCGCATTGGCATCACTCCTTGGTTCCCTTTGTATTTTGTTATATAACGAAAATACACAAAATATACTAAAAACAACCTTTCTACGGACTTCAAAATTGATGAAATATCATATATAATGTCGTCGGGTCCGGTTCATCGGGTCGCGCCGGGCCCATGGCTAGTGATCCTTAATGCTTCCCTGATAGTGAAACCCCGATGTAACGTGGGCCATCAGTCTGCGTGCTTAATCGACGGTCCACATTTAATCGCCGATCGCCATCGCAATGCCCACATGGTCTGCACCGATTGCGACTGTTTGCATGTGTCGATTGTGACCGCCGTTCAGATCCACTGATTGCGACCGCCAATGCGACCCACCGATTAGATTTGGATCATTGATCGGCCAGATCGGGCGGCTGCTGTGCTTTATCAGTTTAAGCCTCCGATATGTGGGTTTTCACTGTTTTTTCAATGTTTTAGCCTCCCGATAATGTTTTTCCTCCCTTTTAAGGGCTCTCCTCCTGCGCTTGTTTCGATCTTTGGATGATTTTAAGTAAATTTTGAAGACTTCAAGAGCATATTTGGATCCATTGGCATGATTTTGCTGGCTTATGGAGACTTTAAAGAGCATATTTGGATCCATTTTTGGGCCATTTGCTAACAAGGCTAACACTGGCTCCTTCTGGGGATGAAAGCCTGTCTGTGAGGTTTCAAGAACTACAGAGCAATGCCTTTCCTGTAAAACCAAAATCAAATCTTCCTCCTAGTGTTCCATTGGGCATGGAGTCTATTTAGCATGAAATAAAAATTTGAAAAAACATATTTACAATACCAAGGCTTTAAAGCCTTAAATGAAATAAAGTTTCAAAAACCACCCATTGACTGGGCTACCAAAAACACCTTTCCCCTCTAAATTGTGCAGAATGAAAATGTTGCCCATCTGAACTTGAGTGATGAAAAACGGACCTGTCCATAAGGCATCATGGTTGCCCTTCTTTTCCTTCAATGCATCCCATTTAAGAACACAGTCACCAAACTGAAAATTGTCACTTTTGCCTTTCTGCCAAAGGTTTCTTTTTCTTGGTCAATGTGCATATCAGCAAATTCATCAAAGACTTGTAAAAGCCTATTAATTTGATCATTTTCTTCAAAAAATTTCCAGTATTTGACATTGTCAGGCAGAGATGGTCCATATTTCACCTTATCTCTGTATGCTTTCAGCCTTGGATGCTTTGCTTCGAAAGTTTTGTTGACCTGAAAAGTTAATATAAAAGGTAAATGAATGTATTAATTTGTGGGGCACACAAGGACTACACCTGCCCCTGCAGCTTCTTTAGAGCAAGCTCCATCAAAGAACATGCCACAAATTTGTGGGCCTTCTTCCTTTGTGATCTGGAAAACTTGTTTTTTAAGTTGCGTGGAGGCCAACTATGATTCTTCAATTTGAAGAAAACAAGCTCCAAAATCAGCGTCAACAACATAGATAGGATGATTAGTGGGATTCCTTTCATCACTGATTGTATAAGCCAACTGAGCCTCTCTGTAAAATCTCCTATTTTCACCTCCAAAAACTGGGACAGTAGCATAGGACAGATCATTTTTCAATGTTCCACCTAATCTCTTGATCCAACCTCTGGAAAGCAACATGCCAAACTTGGGGGGTACATCTGCTACCACAATATCCATCATCATGTTCTTCATGGGTAGCTGAGACAAAATGATGGCTAGGTCTTTGATTAGTCCCAAAGATTTCATCTTTCTAGAGTCAAAAGAAAACAGGTCATGATAAGGCTTGGTAATGTCAAGACCCAATTTATCCATGACGGCCTTGGGCATTAGATTATGGCTGTCTCCAGTGTCCAAAAGGTAGTTGTGAGGATTTTATCATGAATAGTCAGAGAGAAATAGAATGATGGGGAGTTGTCTTCACAATTCTCAACCATTGGGCTGAGAATAATAGCTAGTTGGTCATCTTGCAGATTTACATAGTCAGGGGCGCCTTGGATGGCTTTAGGCTCAAGGGCTTCGAGGATAGATTCCTTGAAGGACTCATTCTTTACTAGTTCAATCAGAGGCATATGTATTCTTAGCTTTTGAATTTCTGATTGAAGATTGAAAGGAGAGGGAGACTTGTAAAGGCCTCTTACCTCGTGAGCTGGAGCTTTGAGGATGATAGGATCAACTGCTTGTTGCTTTTGCTTGTTAGCTTTTTGTACTGCAGGGACATCAGCTCTTTGAACATGAGTTTCCTTGGAATTATTGATCTTTGACCTCAGATTATATCTATGTTGATCTTCAGTTTGTAGAAAAACTTCATTGTCCCACTCTTGGCTGGTCTAGTCATTGAACAATGACTTTTCATAGGTAGCTAAGGTAAAAAAAGGGGCACTGCCTTTGTCTTCAAAAAAATGGATCACATCATCTTCTTCAAGCTTCTCTTCCTCCATGACTATGTTCTGAAAAGGGGTCTTCACCCTTTGGTCTTCATTGGCATCTTTGCTTCTTTGCAAAATTTGCAACTGCTCATTTGCTCTTCTATATGGATTTGGATCTCCAAGAGCAAAGGTGTTAGGAACTCTTCCTTTCCTAAGGTGCTGCTCAACCTTTAATTTGGATATTCAGAGGCTAATGACTCTATCATTTTGGTCATTTTATGTATCTTGGGATCTGAAGATGATGAAGGTTCGCCCTTCTGTATTCTTCTATCAATATTTCCCTTGAGCTTCTTAGCAATCATGATGTTTGATTCTACTTCCAAGGTTGCATCCTGCATATTAGCCAAAGTGGCACATCGCCTCTCCCTCAATAGTAAACAGAAGTTAGAATCAAAGGCACTGGCATAGGTGAGTTTAGCAGAGGTAGTGGTGGGTTTTTCTTCAGCTGGTATCTTGCTATACATGCAGTTAAACCTCTTATTAAAATCAGATAGCAACTCACCATTTTCCCTCTTTAAGTTCCCAAACTCAGTGTGGTAGTAAAGTAGATCCTTCTTATCCCCCCAATGCATTAGGAATGCATCATCTAAAGCCTCAATATCTGCCATAGATCTTGGGGTCAGTTCTCTGAACCATTTTCTAGCCTCTCCATCTAGGCTTTGGACAAAGACTCTCATCCAAACATCATCTTCACTAATGTCTAGGTTATCAGCATAGCTATAGAATGATTCAATATGTTCTTCAGCTGTAACACCTTTAGTCCCAGAGAACTTAGGCATATACTTTTGATATTCTCCAGTAGGCATGGCATTCAGAGGAGTGGGCAGTACTAGAGGTCCATACCTAGTAGCTATGATTCTTTCCATTTTGGTAGGTGCTTGTGGGCCTGCAATAACTGTGGTGGCTACAAGGGTACTGGCAGTCTGAATGCTAGAGGGTTGAGGAGTGACTGACAAGACTAAAGGGGTATGATGGATAGGAGGTGAGGTTTCCTTTGGGCTTACAACAAAAGGAAAACCTAAAGAATAAGGAGCTTTATAAATCTCTAAGATTTTTTCTTCACTGCTGGTATTATAAGATATACTCTCAACATGTATTTGCTCTATTACAGGCCTTTCTTGAAGAGATATAGAATATTGTTTAGATTTACTTGAACCTGAGTCTCTTCTTTGCAATGCCTTTCTTTCTTTAATGAATTTTTCAGGATCAGATACTGGGTCAGCTTGTGGCTTCTGAGGATTTCTCTTAGTATGCCTCAAAAATTGAGTCAGAACTATGAAGTGGAGTCGCTAAGAGGTTTGGCCTCTAGTAGAGTCGCCAGATAGATGATTACAACCAAAAAAGTGCCCAGGATTTGTCTATCATCAAAGTTGGATCTGTGTCATCTCCCAGGGAAGTTGAGCTTTAGTTTCCTCTCTGAGGCAACGACGCCAATTATGTTATCGCTCCAGGAGGCTCTCCTAGGTTGCAGCTCAGAGATGCCTAGTAACATATAATCTTCAATATTGTTCTCTAAACTATTGGAATGGATAATGGTTTGGATCAAGCCAGATAACCATTTCAACTCTGTTTTTACTGAAGACATGCATGAACACCCTCAGCTTTACAACGGTTTAGACCACTAATGCTCAATAGTTTGTAGATTCAATGAATATATGGAGAATACCCACTATACCAACAAATGCATATGTATAAACACATATGAATGACCAACTATAGGAAGTAAAAGAATCTTGCAAATCTAATTTATCAATGCAGAGATAAGATGACAGTTATCTGGCACTAGACACAGAAGAAACATGAACAACCTATTCGAGTACAAGCTTAGAATAGAAGGAAAAATGGACATTGAATATATAACAACAAAAGAAGCTTGTATTTGCTAGAATGAAGATGAGACGCTTGGAAAGAACAGAGCTCATAGTCTCCAGAAATTGAACCCTTATTACATTTAACTTTTAGCCATTTATAGGCCCTTTACAATGCTCCTGAGCTGTCAAAGGCTTGGAGTGTCTTAATCTATCATCTCTATCCCTTAACTGTTTGATGCCCTGACTAGGCAAGCGTGGGCTCGAAGGTTTCTTCTTCTGATAGTAGAGTAACTGCTTTATGGTATGTTGCTGCGTTGGCAGGGAGATCTCTCGTGCCGGAGATGCCCCACAATCGATTCTATTGTTTTTGGCTGAGCTGCACTATCTGCTCCATGATTGTTTGCCGGTTTTGGCTACATCATGCTGAGCCCTTTTGTTTCCCTTTCTGGTCTCTGTTCTGTGTTGGAATGGCTATTCGGGCCTCTATTTTCCCTTTGAAATGCAAACAATGACTATTTTCTGTTTAATACAGAAAACGCTGCAACACTATAAAAATCCCACCCATCTCTTTATTTCTGACTTCAAAAGTCCTTAAACATGGTCCATTCCTCTGTCGGGTCCGGCCTTTGGGTCGCTATCGTAAGTCATTGATGGCCTGGCCTTGTGTATTTTCTTTATATTCTGGAATACGTAAAAACACTGAAAATATATGAAAATTGGCTTTGGCAGACCTGAAATTCTATGTTTCATTCCCAAACCCTTTTGGGTCTAGGCCTTATCGCATCGACATCGCTCCTTGGTTCCCTTTGTATTTCGTTATATATCGAAAATACACAAAATACACTAATAACGGCCTTTCTGCGGACTTCAAAATTTATGAAATATCATATATAATGTCGTTGGGTCCGGTTCATCGGGTCGCGTCGGGCCCATGGTTAGCGCTCCTTAATGCTTCCCCAATAGCGAAACCCCGATGTAACTTGGGCCATCGATCTGCACGATTGATCAACGATCCACGTTTAATCATCGATCGCCATCGCAATGCCCACATGGTCTGCACTGATTGCTACTGTCTGCATGTGCCAATTGTGATCGCCGATCAGATTTGTCGATTGCGACTCGCCGATCAAATCTGGACCATTGATCGGCTAGATCGGACGGCTGCTGTGCTTTATCAGTTTAAGCCTCTGATTTGTGGTTTTTCACTGTTTTTCCAGTGTTTTAGCCTCTCGATGGTGTTTTTCCTCCCTTTTAAGGGCTCTCCTCCTGTGCTTGATTCGATCTTTGGATGATTTTAAGCAAATTTTGAAGACTTCAAGAGCATATTTGGATCCATTTTTGGGCCATTTGCCAACAAGGCTAACAGTATGAGTGCATCAATTATAGGGAATTAAACAACGCCACCTTGAAAGATTATTTTCTCTTACCATTTATAGATCAAGTCCTTGATACTTTGGTTGGGAAAAACTATTTTCTTTCCATAAGGAATTCAAAATACAATTAGAGTTAGGTAGACCCTAAAGACTAAAAGAAAACCATATTTACTTACCCATGGGGATCTCATGCCTACTAAGTACTTCTATTTGAATTATGTAGTGCCCCAACCATATTCTAAAGGGTTGTTCTTGGGATATCATTTGACTTGATTAATTATTGTGTAGAAATCTACATGGATGACTTTGTCGTATATGGAGATACCTTAGAGGAAGTTATAAATAATCTTAAGAAGATAATAATTAGGTGTCAAGAAATAGACCTATTGACGGTGTTGGATTGCGCCAATAACTAGGGGGTCTCCTCGGTGTGAAGTCCCAATTAGACCTCACATTATTTGGGATAGGAGCCCCATCCGGTATGTGGGCCCGACTGCCACCATGAATGTTTTGCTCTTGGATACCAAGATGTAAGAGTGAGGACAAGAGTAAAATTCCCAGACAGTGAAACAAAGTCGCGCCCAAGATTAACAATATGCAGAAAGAGGTACAAGTAAACCACAACAACATTAATAAGAGGTATGTCATGAGAAGGATTAGTGAGCCACAACCGAATCAAACATACATGAACAAGAACATGCCAGAGGTTAATTGAAAATAAGTTCACAACAGGTCACTGAAATGGCATAGAATAAAAAAGCACACATTCGAAAGCAAACATACATGTAATAGCTACAAAATAATTCATAACATATTGCGTGTATGAAAGCGCACATACAAATAAAGTGAAAATATCAGACAAGCAATACAACCACCATGAGTAAGCATGCAAATCAATGCCAAACATGAAGACCATCTTATTAATTCTACTGTAAATTCAAGTACAGATCTTAAAATTTGTCAAATCCCAACAATGGAACATGGATTGCTCATACCATTGCCTAATGAAAAACCCTAGCTTCACTGCAACCCACCCTACTGGCTGCCAAGAGCTGAGTACCTCTAGCTCTCAAGCATAAATCAACTATCTAATTCTAGCCACAACTCAAGTGCTAAAATTATTCCCAAATGAGGCATGAGGCTACATTTATAGAGGTGAGGAGGATGACATTTCATCTCCACCAGTGACCTTTCACCTACCCTCGCGACTCTTGAGCTTCCTCACTGCTCTCTCTCGTTTAGTGACTATTACATGCTTGAATAAATCTTAGCATATTTGTTGGCACCATGATGAGAACATTTACATATTGATAGAAGAGAAAATGTGAGGATAATAAAAGAGGGTTGTTGGAAACCCTAATGTTGCTCTGCAGTCATGATGAGATGCTGAACAGGGTCACAGTGCATTTGATGTGTTGAATGTTGATTTGCTTGCTACTATTCCTGCCATCATGGTTGACTCAATGCTTCAGGAAGCTACATGGATCCAACCAACCTGTTTGTCGAAATCAAATTCTTGCAAGAAACCATAGCTTTCTCCATCCAAATCAACATCCCCCACATGCTAATAAATAAAATTGTTCATATAAATATGCAGACAAAGAATAATGTCATAAATATGACAGACTAACTGAAAGTGGAAAATTAATTTGGACCCAAGTATAGTCCTTTATTATAATATGGCTTGCGCAACATCATCACTCTTAGCCTTAAGAGGATCATAACCAATGTTGATTGTCCCTTTCTCTGGTGTCCCTCTCATTTCTGTGCATGCTCATGGTCTTTTCAGTACAAGGTTCAAAATCCCGTACAACGTACTTGGATTTGTCTATTTGCAACACTCACCTTGCATGCTTCCAACACATGAGGCATTATGCTATTTTTATATTATATTGCCTTTGTATTCTTGTGATGTGATCGTGATTGTGCCTATTGTATAATATGCCTAAGCCTCCATATGTTCATTTTATTATCACTAAAATGGGTGGGAGAAGCCACCTGTATTGACATAGCATTCACATCTCTTGCTCTATTTCTTGTGTCATTAGTCATTGCACCATGCTAACAACTTTAAACCTGCCCTTTAAGCCTGCTAGCATCCCTTTGAGTTGTCTTCATTCTTAAAGCTTCACCTTTTCTTACATACAATTTTTCCCTAATTGATCTCTTTCGTGTACCTCTTTAGATCAATTGTCTTATTGCACAAGATCTTAGTAATTTAAAATATACCGTGGTGGTTGGTCACTTGGGGTCGTGGCACATGTACATTACTCCTTTCATTTATGATATCCCTTTAAATTTTCCGCAATGCACTTACTACGATCTTCCCCAAATAATTTGAAAAAATTGCCTTCATATCTTTTGTTTCAAAGAAGGCATCAACTCTTTATGTTATAGGTGGATTTACAGAGTGGACATAAATGTTTAGTCTAACTAGAGGAGGGGTCACAATGTCCAAGAGGAGTGGGAGTCTAATTGATAATTGTATAACTACTCCAGATGCCTTTGAAACAACCTAAGAATGAAGAACCCCATGCCTAACAAAATGCAACATGGATTCACCTACCTAGGAATTAACAAACAAAGGAGATTTAATGCCCTCGTCTACCGAAACAAATCCAAATGGTTTGATCATTGCAATGGCTAGTTGACATGATCCAATCAAGAGTTATATTGTTTTAATTTTTGTTATGTTTAGAAATTGTGTAGCTGAACTTAAAGGGATTTTTCCGCTCCGTTCATGCAGCTGGAAAAACCCTTATAATCATATATATATATATATATATATATATATATATATATATATATTAGATAATCACCCTCAAGTGTGGTAACAATATTTTTATGCATGAAATCATCCACACACACACACACACACACACAATCCATGGAAATGTATTGTTTTATTGTTTTGGTGGTCTTTTAGAGCCTACACGAAGCACGCCTTGAGGGGGTCCAATAGCGGTGTGGTGTTCTGCTATTCAATTCATGAATATAATATTATGTGGTTTCACTTCATTAGTTGGTTAATCATTCACTGTGTGCTATCATTTATTTTAGTTTCTTGTGTGGTTTATTTTAATTTCTTGTTAGTTGTATTTGCTATGAAATTGGGGTGTTGAAAAAATCACCCTGTTCTCAGGCCACACTTAGTATATAGAGTTAAATATTAGGTTATGGACATGGTTTGTGATGGCTCTGACATGTGACATGCCATTATCTAAGTTGAGATTGTGAATATTGTTTATTCTTTTTGTTATCATAGATTTATGCCTTAACTTAGATTTAAATTTGAATTGTATTATTATTTACATAAAGCGAAGTTTAGATTAAACCATATAGTAGTTGATTTAGTTGATTTTGATTGAGGCAATTTCCTTCTTTTGTGTATACTGCACCAAGCGTCTCACAAGTTCAAATAGAAGTTGGCTTGATAAAATAAATGACTGTGTAACATGATTTCACTCTAATAATAGGAAAACACATATAAACACTATGATTTTTGGTACCATTGTCGGGGGGCACTCAAAGAACTAAGAAAATTGCCTTAGATTAGTTATAGGAAAGATACCAAACTAAGATAACCTTATGGAAGTATCAACTACCTCTTTGATGGCCTTTGTTTATAGTATCTTCAATTAGATCATGTTATATACATGATACAAAGGACCTTCTTGTGGTGCAGTAAGAGCCCCTCAACATACTAACACAATGGTAAGTAGATGAGGCAATTCTCAAGGCGGTCCAAGAACTCGACCAAGGAACCCAAAAGAACAAATAACATCCAACATAGTAATTGATTCTCCCAAAGTCAAATCATTATCCAACAAAGTCATTAATATCCCAACCATACGATCTCCCAATTATGAAAGTGAAAATCTTGTAGAAGAACTTGAGGCTTCAAACAAAGTTATCAACTTAATAAGAACTTGATCAATTTCTCATTTTTTTGATGTCGCATTTAGTTCTATTTTCTATGCTTGCTTTGAAAAGTGAAGATGCAACATCACCCTTTTTTCATTTCAAGGTTAAAATTCCAACATTTTTCAACATTACCATTAAAAACCAAATATCATGACTACGAAATATGTTAAAAAATATGTCAAAATGCAAAAGTGGTGATGTTGCAACATCACCCCCTGCAACATCACCCCCTCTATTTTCTTTCTTTTTCTTTTTCTTTTTTTCCCCTGATTAACATCAAAACATTTTTCAACCATGGCATTAAAAACTAAATATAATGATTACGAAAAATATGAAAAAACATGAAATGGAAAAGTGGTGATGTAACATCATCCTTTTTTAAGGTTAAAATTCAAACAATTTTCAACCATGGGATTAAAAGACCAGATATCATGACTACGAAAAACCCTAAAAATCAACACCTTAAGTTTATCCGCCTTTTTTTCTTCTTCAAATATTTGTCTTTTAAGTGCTTTTCATATTTATCTAGTTTTTACTTTATTTTATTTTATTTTGGGCATTAACATTATGAACTAATTGACATTATGGCCTTGACCATTGATGCCCTTCAGAATGAAAAACATAAAGGCTATTATAAATTTAAATGTAACGTTACATAATTTTTATTTAATTTTATTACCTGGAATGACGGATGGGAAACGTAGAGTACTTCCCCACATTTTGTGGATGCTAAACTGGGTAAATTGTTGGTCATGATTATGGGGCCTTGCCTCAAGAGAATCAAAGAGAGTCGAACCTATGATCAACAACAACTAGCAAAAATATCAAAGAATTTCACGTCTCGCTCTTGACCACTTTAATTAACCCTTGAGGCTATAATTTTTGTTAACTATTAATTGATTATTTTTTTAATAATTTACATTAAAAATTGTAAATATTATTATTATTATTATTATTTATTATTATTATATTATTATTATTTTTTTTTTTTTTTTTTTTTTTTTTTTTTTTTTTTTTTTTTTTTTTTTTTTTTAATTTATAAGGGAAAAATAAATTAAAAATAAGATGAAAAAAATCATCTTTCTATTCTAAAAAACTGGGAAAAAAATATATATATATATTTTTTCTTAAGAATCAAGGAAAAATTCATTTGTTCAATTATTAAAAATACAAAGAAATAATTTTACTTTTCAAAATTTGAAAAGTAACACAAAAAAAATTAAAATTTAAAATTTAATAATTTTATATATATATTATATATATATAATAAAACTAAAGTCTGAATTTGAAAAATATAAATATGGGATAAAATTAAAAATAGTTTAATTTAAATAAAAAACAAAGACCAAAACATTAAATAATTAAATTTTAAAAATAAATTTAAGAAAAAAGTATAAAACATGGGATAAATTAAAAATAGTTTAAGTTAAAAAAATAACAAAGCTCCAAAACATAAATAATTAAATTTAAAAAATTTAAAAACAAAAAACATAAGGAAGGACATCACACATCGCAATGGCTAAAGTATATATGGTCACTCTATCGACTTCATTTTTTGTAAGTCTAAAAGATTTTATTGATGAATTAAAAAAATGAAATACATCATATACGATCATGGCTCTTTCTATAGCACAGTGTGTTATATACTGACAAGAACATAACTAAGATGTATGAGAGTGAGAATAACAAGGGAGACATAGAGGAATAAAAGAAACAATTACAAAAGAGAATCACCCAATTTTGGGCAGGTTCCTAGAGCGACCTTTCTTTCCTTTTTTTTTCAAAACCTTGACCCATCTTTCTAAAGGCAAGTTTATCAAAGTTATCTAAAGATTATCATTGCATGTTGAAGGAGAATCCTTGTTAGTGTGGTGTAGGAATATCCTCCCTACGAACATAGACGATTCCTCTAGCCCAACAGATTGGGTCTACCCACAAACAAGACAATCTAATGTAAATTTCCTTAGATTAGAATCGAATAAGTGGGCCTAACTCTTATAACGCTAATCCACTTGATGGTGATCTTGCTTCCTTGCTTCAGCTTCCTTTCGTTCCTTTCGTTCAAGCACCCGAAACAAACATGCAAGAAACAACAACAAATGTGATAGCATAAAATCAAATCCAATCTACTTAAAAGGTCAAGGAGTTCTAAGCTATCAAATGTAATATTACACCCGATATAGGAAATAAACCATTAGTTGTATTAAAATAAACTTCAAAGAGAAATACAACCAAGCCTTGACGTTGGAGATCTCTTTTGCGGTATCCAAGTCCCACTACACGTCTTTTCAGCACTCTTTTCCTCCTCTAGCTTGACATGAAATGGATTCCAAGCTCTAACTCTCTCTACTCATGCTTTCACTACCAAAGACTAGTATTTTGTCATTACAGACCAATCTTCTTCTATCAAAAGCTAAAGATTTCAGAATTTTGCTGTTGGTTCTATCTCTCCACCACTTTCACTATGTGTTGTATTGTAACCAAAAAGGGTAAGAGGAAGTGGTTTATATAGGGAGAGGAGGATAAGAATGAGATCCACTCAAGGGGGAAGAAGGTCTTATCTCCTTGGGAAGGTCCACTTTTAAGGGGGAAAGAACCTTATATGGAGTTCTCGGCCCTTATCCAACCAAATGAACATCCAACACATCAGCACTAGAAGTTTCTAGACGTGAAACCCCATTTCCTTTTATAAAAACAATCCAGAAGTAAACTGGCACGGGTATTGGGCTAACGGTAGTGCCGATCGGCGTGGGTCATAGTGTAAAACTCTACCATCAGCACGGGTGAGACACTGGGAAAGAGTGTTGATCTTAAAAACTGGGTTTTAAGAAGGATTCTCTGGAAATGTTCTGAAGGGAGTGGGGAATACTTTCTTCCAACTTCAAGGGATGCAAGAGCATAGGTTTCATGGTGAAAGTATAACATAATAGTCACTACTAGGGTTCTTCGGGATCAAGAACGGGGAGTGACAAATTACTGTGTAACAGATGCCCCCTAAAGCTTGAAGTCAGAGTTGAGAGCGATAATTGAAATGCTTTAATATGGAGCGAGGACTTGGAATACCAGCATCGGAAGACCTGTAACTCAAACATACATGTACATATGTAAAATCTAATAGTCATGCCTAATAAACATGAGAGGCATATAACAATACATGAAACCGTGGTAGAGGCACAACTATCCATCAAGAAAAGGATCATGTGCATGGATCCTTGGCATGGACGCAACCATTAGAATGAAGGGATCATATGAAATAGATCCACGACATGGGCGCAACCATTCGCATAGATAGGATCAAAATGAAAAGACCCATGGTATGGTCACAGCCATTCGACTGAGCAGGATTGAAATGATACCCACAACATGGTCGCAACCATCTGTCTAAAGAATCATGTATATAATCATGAATGACTCATCACTCCTCACAACCTGGACTTTTGTGATATAAGCCTAGGGTCTTACGCTCCAACACGACCTGATCAAAGTATAAATTATAACATGTGAATAGACGTGCTTAAGTCGAACATGCTAGAAAATCACTTGATTACTAGCCAGTGATGTGAAGCATTAACAAGCGCGAGAGAAACCACCCATAATGTCAATGGATCTCAAGGTACTATCAGTACAATTCATGAAGTGTGAATAAGGAACTGAAGTCAAACACCTGTGAAATCACTCGATTGAGGGCCAATGATGAGAATCTATCGTTGAGTGCGAAGAAATTTCCATTGAGGCATGCAAGCTCTAAGGTACTAGAATGGAGTTTCTAGATTAACTTCCTCGATAATGAGCTAAAGTCGACAGGAAGTGATCCGTCGAAGGAAGGTCATAATGGATCCTTCATCATCGACACAAAATGAGAAACATAATGAATGAGAGTAATCCAAGAATGTGACAGATGATTAGACAATGTAGAGGCAAAAAGACTTCTCTTGAACATGTGGATGACACGACATCCACGACTCAAGAGTTTGGCAACATCTTACATCATAGGATCAAAGGTGATGGTGATGTGGCAAAGATCAGATGATAGGTTAAAATGGATAACCCAAACCCAAGAAGGAAAGTGACAGAGTGAGGATGTCCCAAAACTTGACATGAACAACAAATGAGTGTCAATGTTCAAGAGTGACATGCTACCTCAAGTGAAGAATACAACAGATGAATACTTTCAATTTTCCCCCACCATTTCTGGCGAGTACTCCAGTTATTTTTGAAACACAAGCTTAAAGGGGATAACATATGCTCGTAATATAAGCCCATCCTTCAGATGGATCCTACCTAGTAAATTTTAACAAGCCCTAGGAAGGATAAGCTCGGTTTCGTCATAATGATAAGTCCTACATCGTTTAATCTTTTAACGAGTGCGACAAAGGTGAAACTCATAATCTTTTTCATGTTTAAAGAGTTTGAAAACGACACGGAAAATAAAACTCAAAGGGCCCCTTTTCGTAAATTGTCTTTTGAACCCGAAAAGGTAGAAAACAATATTCAAGAGAACCTCCTAGTCATGTTTGACTAAGGTATACCTTTTTCGTAAATAGTTTTATCCCAGCCCTAAAAAGGGGTAAACGTATACTGGGTCAATGATGTTTCACAACCTTTAACAAGTTCAAAATGACAAGAGATCCACAATATTTTCATATTTTTAGAGTCTTAAAAGAGCTCAAGGATGACTCCCTGATTTTATTTGCTTTAACGAGTCTAAAAATGAAAAATAATCGACAATCTTTTCATTTTTTACGAGTCAAAAAAAAGCTTAAAGGTGACTCGTCTTGGAGGAACGAGTGGTATAAAGGGTAGCAACTAGTTCCGGTTATGGTGGAACTATTCAAAAACTAAGAGGTCAGGAGGCTGGATAGTAAAACCACTCATCACTGCGGTTCCTCAAGAAAGGGTAAAACAACCAAGTGAAAGTGAATGATTGGCCAAAGAGATGGTGGCGATGGAATGGAGAAAAAACCAAGGCTTATCTGATGGGAGAGGCTGATAAAAATGGCAATCACGGGGGTTAAAATGGAGATGGGTTCACTTTTATACAAGCCCAAGCCACAGGGAACTATGCTTTGATTCGGTTTCATGTTTACACAAGCTTGAAACGAAAAATTATGGTTGGATTCAGTTTCATGTTTACACAAGCTTGAAACGAAAAACTGTGCTTGGATGAAAAAATGGCATGCCCCTAGCATGATGAGAGCCGAGGCACATGCCCCCCAAACTTCATTTCATTCACCGAAGTAGACATTGGGTTGCTAAAAGGTGGATGAAATGAAGTTTCACTTTCGAGATCAAGGAAAGACTTGACTGGAATTTGACGAGATCTTAATCAAATACTCGATTTGGAAAAGGGAGTTGTTACATTTTTTAATGAGGTTGACATAGTAAAAGAACTATCCTCAAGACTCCTTGTTTCATTTTCTAAGGAGCTTGACACAAGACCAGGAACCATGCTTCGACACTTTGTTTCATTTTTTAACGAGGTTGACAAAAGACCAGGAAATATCCCCATAACATCCGTTTCATTTTTTAACAAGGTTGATACAGGAACAAACTATCCTCGAAATATGTTTCATTTTTTAACGAGGTTGATACAGGAACAAACTATCCTCGCACGTTGTTTCATTTTTAACGAGGTTGACATAGAAAAAGAACTATCCTCGTATGTTGTTTCATTTTTTAACGAGGTCAACACAGAAAAAGAACTATCCTCGTAACAATTAATCATGGACCATTTGAGAACGTGGCCCCCAAGAGGTCCTCACTGGACGGGAGAAATACGCTCTGGTAGAAACGCATGTCAAATAGTACAAATGACAGATCAGGTTCCAATGCCCCCAATACATAATGTACCATGCCATCTGCTTGATCATCAGTAGATGTGGAGACAGAATGGGTAGCCACATAATTGACCTGTGGCGGGGAGGGTACTACTTGAAAACGAAAACTAATAGGGGATGACGGTAGGATTGGAGCCATCTAGTGACCGACGAATGATAATTGATCAATGGTCACTATTCTCTCTGTGTGTGGAAAACAAACCACATGAAAGAGCGAAGAAACAAGAGCTCCTGTGACATAAAAATAGTCGCACCCAAGGAGAACATCGAAGTCTAAGGGACCTTGGACTACCATCATGTCTACATAGACGGTCTTTCCTCCCAAAGTAATAGGGAACTTCAGAAGGATCCCTAAAGGTTCATTGGCTCCTCCGTTGAAATTCAACAGAGTCTGGGTGAAAGGCACAAGCTATGGGGATCCCAAAGCTTGCCAAGTAGTAGAAGACATGATGTTAACATATGAGCCTTCATCTAATAGAGTGCCATGTACTACCATATTATAAGCTTGTACCGTAATCTGGAAAGGCACATAAGATGGGAGGTGGAATGTAGTCAGTTGACTCCAATCAAAAGAAACAACATAACTACTTGGTGGGGGTATCATAGGATTGCCCCATGCTTTACAGGAATAGGAGAAGGACTCTCGTGAGCAACTGGGATGGGAGGGCCACTCTTCAATTCATGAGAATATGAGGAGACAAGAAGAATATGAGCAATACGATCACTGCTCTCTTCGAGAACCGAGTGAACAACTGAAGGTGGAGCCAAGTCGACACTTTTTTTTACTAATGGTTGGTCGGGAAAAGACACAAGAGAGTCATGCTCAAGAAGAGCAGGATGGGCAAGATATTAATCCAAGTCAATATCTTTACCAACTAGGAGAGGGTTAAAAGAAAGCCTCTGATAACCAAAAAGAAGTTGGGGTTGAGGAGCTGTAAGGTTTTCCAAAACTTTGGAAGCTTTATCCATAAGAGGACAAAGGTGAAAAAGATGCTCTCCTTCACATAACCTATAGGGGAATTTATTTTTTCCCTTCTTCTTACCATCGCTAGCGAAGGGTGTAGCATCGACATGATCTCCAGAGGTCGATGGGGATGGTCGATCCTAATTTTGAGACCATACCTCTAAGACTCCGGGAATACTAGGATATTCTCGAAGGAGATGGTCACCCTTACTTATCTTGCAAGGGAATTTTACCTTCCGCAAAGGATCAGAAGGTTTGTTGATGGGAAGTGCATTTGGAGCAATAGCTCCACGGTTGGCCTCTCGCTTATCTGACTTCTTCTTCTTCATCTTCTTCTTCTTCTTAGCCTCCTGGTTACTGGATTTCAAACTTGCACCTGGCTAAATAGAAGAGGAGGGTGAAGAAATAGGTGAAGAAGGTGAGAACTCAACCTTAGAATCAACATGGTGTTATTGAGGTGAAGGAGATGGTTGGACAGAAGTTGGGACACTTGGGACCACCGAGGTTGAAAATAACTAGACAGGTAAACCAATAGTTAACCCAGGAAGGGACAACATTTCCATATAAAGAGCACTAACGTTTCCAAAAGAAGGAAAAGGACCAGAAATCCCATCGGAGGGGAATCCTTGACTGGTAAACTCTGGAAATGTTTTCATTGGAATCGACCCTAAAGAATCACTAAGGAATATAGATTTAACCAGGAATATTTCGTGGGCAGTTAATTTTAAGACACTGAAACAAAACTTTGCCTTTTCATGTTTTAAGAGTCTAGAAAAGGACGAAAGGTGACTCTAGTCACTTTCAGATTTAACGAGCTCGAAAGGACAAGTTCTCAATGATCTTTTAAAATTTAAAGAGTCAGCGAAGATAAAAAATGACTACTCAGGGTACTCTAGGCATAAATGATTACTAGGTAATCGTGAACTATAGAATACCTCCTGGCAAACCTAAAAGTACGAGCAGGCAATCTCCCCGAATGCTGTGTTCGGTGTATCACGTTTACAAGGCGGCAAACTTGGCTTCCTATGGATAAAGGATTGCAACCTATAGGGGTCTCCTTTTATATACACAACAATACAGGGAGCACAAGTCCGTGCTAGTGCTGTCTAATGCAAGATCATTGTGAACGACAACGGCTAGGTTTAAGATGTCAGAACACATCTCTAGCCTAGAACACTAAATGTGAGCGTTAAGTTTCAATGCTTCCTTAGGTTAATTCAATAAATTTTAACGGTTTATCTTGAATCATGTTTCAATTTCAAGGCCCTACCATTGTCATCTGAAAAATTCTATATGAAGCTATATGAGAAAAGAAATCTTTGTCTTGGATGAAAGTTTACATTAATTGAGGGATAGAGAACACACAATCAATGCAACAACCAAAAAATGAAATCTTTTACTAATACATGTACTAAATGCACTTAATTTAATTAATTATTTATTTATTTATTTATTTATGCCTATGATGATGCAATTCTAGCTTCTCAATAACGCTAATAATGCAGTATTTTCGTTTAAGTAAACTAGAATGATGTTCTTCTTTTCATAAAATGCAAAATTAATCTTTCACGTAAAGCACTTTAATGAAATTTTTCACAATTCCGAACAAACAAGCATGGATCAAATCCAAAGCATGATAAATGAAACTAAAAGCAACTTCTTCCCTGAATCGAACGATCCAAACACATAAATGATTCAATCGACAAACCCAACAATGTAATCTATGATCGGAAAGAGAAAAGAGACACTCGAAATAAGAGAACAAACTAGACTCTTTCACTAATTCAATAGAAAATGAAGCAATGAAGATGTTGCGACTGAAAGACGGATTAAATGAAGCAACAAATCATACACTTGACACAATGAGTAAACAAACAAATGAATGGTAATTGACCTAGATGCCCTAGGGTCATAGAAACCATCCAAAAAACTCAAAAAATCAAGCAATGAAACTTCAAGCCAATGAACCAATCAAACCCAATAAAATGCATCATAGTCACTTATGTGCAAAAGAAGAGAGTCTGAGGGTTAAGACACACTAGCACTGGAATGGGAGAAACTCTTATTTTTCTTAACTTAGAAACCGACATGACTTTTTCGCTGAAACTAGTGCTGAAAAGGGGTCCGACGTGACTGTCAAGCTAAAACTGGCACTGATCGGTGCTACTGTTTGGCTGAAACTAGCGCTGATCGAGGGATTCAAAGAAAAAATAAAAAATAACTTCACAGAATGCCAGAATTAACACATCAGAGGGTGGGCTAGTGTTTGTATGCCTTCAAACAGGTCAATACAGATCCAAAAGACCATAAATAAACAAACTAGGCACACAAGTAGAAAAAATAGAGTGATGAAAATGAGATGTATTTCCCCAATGGAGTCGCCAATTTGTGGTGTAGGAATATCCTTTCTACAGATAGAGACGATCCCTCTAGCCCAAGAGAGTGGGTCTAGCCACAAACAAGACAATCTAATGTAAATTTCCTTAGATTAGAATCGAATAAGTGGGCCTACCTCTTATAATGTTAATCCCCTTGATGGTGATCTTTCTTCCTTGCTCCAACTTCCTTTCGTTCCTTTTGTTCAAGTACTTGCAACAAACATGCAAGAAACAACAACAAACGTGATAGCATAAAATCAATCCAATCTACTTTCAAGGAGTTCTAAGCTATCAAATGTAATATTACACCCGATATAGAAAATAAACCATTAGTTGTATTAAAATAAACTTCAAAGAGAAATACAACCGAAGCCTTGACGTTGGAAATCTCCTTTGTGGAATCCAAGTCCCACTACATGCCTTTTCAACACTCTTTTCCTCCTCTAGCTTGATATGAAATGGCTTCCAAAAACTAACTCTCTCTCCTCATGCTTTAGCTACCAAAGACTAGTCTTTTTTCATCTAAGACTAATCTTCTTCTATCAAAAGCTAAATATTTTAGGATTTTGCAGCTGTTTCTATCACTCCACCACTTTCACTATGTGTTGTATTGTAACCAAAAAGGGTAAGAGGAAGTGGTTTATATAGGGAGAGGAGGATAAGAATGAGATCCACTCAAGGGGGAAGAAGGTATTATCTCCTTGGTAAGGTCCACTTTTAAGGGGGAAAGAACCTTATATGGAGTTCTCGGCCCTTATCCAACCAAACGAACATCCATCACATCGCCACTAGAAGTTTCTAGACGTGAAACCCCATTTCCTTTTATAAAAACAACCCAGAATATGACTGGCGCGGGTATTGGACTAAAAGTAGTGCCGAATGGCACGGGTCACAGTGTAAAACTTTGCCATCAGCGCAGGTGAGACATTGGGAAAGAGCGTTGATCTTAAAATCTGGGTTTTAAGAAGGATTCTCTAGAAATGTTCTAAAGGGAGTGGGGACTACTTTATTCAAACTTCAAGGGATGCAAGAGCATAGGTTTCATGGTGAAAGTATAACACAATAGTCACTACTAGGGTTCTCCGAGATCAAGAACGGAGAGTGACAAATTACTGTGTAACAGTTAGAGTTCGAAGAAGATGACCCATGAGCTCACTTTAATGCACCTGAAGAAGCATTATTATTCACAATCTGTATGCTTAGTGAAGAAGCTCATTTCACAACAAGATCCTCAAATTTTTTTTGAGTAGATGAACATTTAAACTTGTCCATTGAATGCATTTTTTCATCAGATCCTTCATCATCCTTATTCAAATAAGAGGAAGCCTTTCTCTCCCTAGGAGGTGGGTCACAAGGCTACCAACTTTTAGCTATGGAATTACGAATGCTCCACTTTTGATGAGATTTGAGTAGAGGAGAAGATTTCTATAAATGACCTATTTGATGACATGAGTGGCAGTGAAAAGTAGTATTCTCATAGTCTATAGCATGGGTCCTGTGAAAATCCCCTATATTTAAATTAATTTGGTTTGTTAACCCTTTACTAATATTGGTTTCAACCCAAATTTTGTCATAGGTGTAAACTCCAAGTTGCCCATGAGAAGCATCAGTTGCAAGGATACAACCCAGGTAGTTTCCAATGCCCTGAAAGATTTCATGATGCCACAAGTGAGCACGCAGATTAGTAAGTCAGATTCATATTGGTAGCTTGCTAATCACTACTAAGTGTAGAAGGGTTGAAGTATTGAAAAAATATAGCAGTTTTTTCATATATGTTTTTAATTTTAATTTTAATTTTTTAAATTATACTTCTTTTTTTTTGAAGAAAAAATCATAATTTTATTCAACCTGAAAAACAAGGAACAAAGTTACATTGTGCAGATGCTCAAAGGCATTTTATCATATTAGTCTTGCAGCTGATGCACAAAATGAATAAGAAACTATATAAAAAAATACATCGATTTTATGGGGCAAAGTGTTATAAAAATGACTTAGCTCCCCCTTTTTCCTTTGTTTTTCTCCAACTTTCGCCAAAATCCTTGATTGGGAGCAATTGTTACTATTTCCAGTTGATTGCTATCTATTTTCTAGGGGATACCTTTGTCCGAAACCAAGCTATCATATACATGAGATCTCTTTATGCCTCCTGAATCCTTTTTCATAAGCAATTTCACTTTTTGCTGCTCTAGAAATATGATCTTTGTTGATTCAATAACCTTATGGGAAGCATCCACTAATCCAAACTTGTCCCCTTCATCACCATTTGATTGGTTTCTAGGTTGAGTATGTGCTTCTTAATTTGGATGATTTTTTTTAGGCTCTTCTTTTTCATCCTATGAACTGTCAAGAAACTGGCATCCCCGTTGCTTCGGGGCTTGCCTCTTTTTCCTTTTTGCTGCATTTTTTTTCTTGTGGGAAAGAATTCTGCAAATGTCTTGTTTGGAAGCAAGTTTGACATCTAAAAACCTTATTTTCAAAGTTTATCACCCGTGTCCATTGAAAATTTTCATGTTTTATTAGAAGACGATTATGAAGACCTTTGTTGAGATCAATCCCTACACATATCCTGGCAAAAGTAAAGATCCATTTTGATGTTTGGTTTTTATTTTTTATTTTTTATTATTAGTATTATTTTCTTATATACAAATTTTAATTATTGTTTCTTTTAATATTTTTTTTAAGTTACTTTAAAATATTGGTTTTTAATAAAAAAAATTATTGATTAAAATTTTTGTTTGAAAATAGTGTGTTTTTTATTATTTTATTTGATTTTCTTTAAAAATTATTATTACTATTATTTTAATGGTTTTAATGCCATAGTTGTAAAATGTGATAATTTTAAGTTTTTTCGTAGTTATGATATTTTGTCTTTAACGTCATTGTTGAACATTGTTGGAATTTTAAGGTTTTCTGTAATCGTGATTTTGTTTTTTGCTAAAAAATGTTGTATTTTAGCCATACACACTCCTCCCTCGCTCGCCCCCTCAAAAAAGGTGATGTAGCATCACCATTTTTTGAATTCAATGTGTTTTCTTTATTTGTTTTTTGAAAAAATGGGGGGTTTTTAAGGGCTAGAGTTCTCATTTTGAAGTTTGCTAACTTTATTTTTAGTCAAATCAAATGAATCAAAATCTTCGAGGACAATATATATAAGGATGGGAGAAGAAGTAGAGGAGCCAAAGAAAAAAAAACTAGTCACCTTTGAGTTCCCTATTCAAGACCATGACCAATTGTTTCACATGAAAAACAATCCACCTTATGCCCTCCCTAACTTCCGTGGTTTGGCTAGTGAAGACTTGATCACCTTTCTCTTTGAGTTTAATGTCCTTAGTCGTAATCACGATTACTCTTCTGATGCCTAGAAATCAAAACTCTTTCCATCCACTCTAAAAGATGTAGCTTTATGATGGTTCATGGAATTGGGAGGAAATTTTGTTCAAACATGGGATGAGATGAAGGAAATGTTCTTGGAAAAATCCCAAGACTAACTACAAAGTCTATGATATTAGGTAGTGTCGTTCTGAATTTTTGAGGTTGAGGGAGTAAACACATAGGACAACATCAAAACAACTTTGGAAGCCGGGATCTAGCCTTGCCAGCTTCAAAGAGGGATCTCTCTGTAAAATTTAGCTATGTTTGGTGTAAATTTTAGGCTAGTTATTACTGTACTAATTGTTTTTTATTGGATTGTTTGGTTGATTAAATTGTTATAATTCCATTGGGCTATGGAGTCTAAATATTATCTGGATGTGAATCAAACTTTTGAAGGAGTTTCAGAGGGCAAGCTAGGTTGCACTAGTTGGACCTTTTAGAATTTTAAATGGATTATGAAACAGAAGAAATGTAAGTTTCAGTAGAAACTAAGGAGCAATGAAGAATTCCTTAATTTGACTTTAGCAGAAAACTTATAAATTACTAACAGCCAGAATAGGGTGTTCTGTGTAACATATCCTATACATCACAGTTTCTATTATGTAATTAAGCTTTTCAGAAATGACACAAAAAGAAGACAATGATTAAACACGAGAAAAACATCACCAATTCGTACACCACATGAATCCTGTGAAGAAAGTCCTTATTATTAGTGCTTCCAGCAACTTGAAATTTACAATTCACAGAGGAGATTATATTCAACAATCAACATCTCTTACTTCAAATGATGAGGTATTTATAAAAATTCTAAACTAAAATATCTTGAAAAAATATCAAGATTTGTTACAAATATCTCAAACTGTATTACACTAATAGAACTGAAATATAAGCCATTCAAAACTAATGAATCTACTTCATAGTATATTTTTGGATTGCTGGTGACAAAGAAGATAAATTTGAAATTGATAACAACTGTTATTTGATGAGGTGACATCTAAGTCACTAACTGTCTTTGAGCTTTTTCCTCCCGAAATTTTGAAAAATAGGGTCATGTAATCCCTTTGTATATCCCAAACCATAAAATATGTTAGAGAACTAAAAGGGGTTTTTGTAAATGATGATGTTGGAACCAAAAAAATCTTTCAATTTTTCAAAATTAATTTCCACCTGCTCGGAAACCGCATTTGAAAACATTGGATGAAAACAGGAAAATTCGAGAAGATATACCTGCAAATATTCATCCGAATCTCTCAAACCATAATAGATGTTACAAAATTGAGAGAGGTTTTTTTGCATTAAGATGTTAGAAACAAAAACCTCTTTCCAATTTTGAAAATTCATTTTAAATTGTTTTTAAACCATGTTTGAAATTATTGTGTTGTATAGGAAAAATATAATAATTTAACTGACCATGAAACAAACATATGATGTGGAGGCGGGAGGTGACATGGAGGTGGGGGATGATGTGGAGGCACATAATTGGTGGAAAGGAATTTCGAGTCTGCAAGGGTGATGTGGAGAAATGACGTGGAGGTACGGAAATGACAGTTGAGTGGAAGTGGGGGGTGACGTTAGCGGGAACGTGGATTATGGCGGGGCAAGGTGAGGAGGTTGGCAGTTTTTGGAGGGGGTCAAAGCAGTAGCGGGTTGTGAAGTGGGGGGGCGGGGGGGGTGGGGGCTAAAATGGTGAGGTGATGACACATAGATTGGGTCCAACAGGGAAGAGAACAAATTTTCAGACCCCCCGCCAATGAAGGTAGGATGGCAAGGGGGGCCGAAAAGCCCTGTTAACCATTGATCTGACGGAGTGACGATAAGGAGGTTGGATGGTACACGTGACTTAACCACAAGCGAAAACTCCTTTTTCCATTTTTGACCCTTATGAAATGAACATAAAATTTTGGTTATAATACATAATGCCTCCGAACTTTGGATAGAGACATAATGAACTCAAATATTAGGATTTCATGTAAAATTAACCACATTTTATATTTTTGACCCCTTCTTGGAAATAATTTGGAGGATGAAATATTATTTACAACAATTCAAATATAATAATCATCAGCTATAATCTAGCAATCATATAAAAATTATAGGACCCTAACAGTGGCTCCAACGAGGGATGGCACTCTCCTTGTGAGGTGCCAAGAACACCATAGACTAGTAGCCTGATCCATTGGGTTGTTCCCAAGTTTGTAACCTGTTCTGTCATAAAATCTTTGCGACTAAAAAACTCTCAAACTGAAATCAAACCAATTCTGCAAACTGAAATTTGAAATACACAGAACTGAAAGTTGTACTGCTATATGAAACTGAAATTGACAATAATGCTTGAAAAAGATGCTTAGAGTGTTGAGCTTATTTTGACACTGCTACCTACTCTACACTGATAAAATGATTTCCATATCAAGTGATAACAAACATCCAATGCAACCATTCAAGCAAATGGATACTTAGCTGAAGTTTACATTCCACTTCTTTAGACGGAAAAATAAATTCAGAAAATGGCAACTCAACTTTTCCATTGGATCCAACAATTGCATTGATGAATCTAGAAAATTATCCCTTCACCAATGACTGCAATAAAATGACCAAAGGATCATGGAAAACATGCAACATAAGATCTTCAGGATGATTTAAAACAAGAAAACAAACCTCATTCCAAACCATTGTTTTTCTTATGTGTTGAAAATGATTCTCTTCAAACAAAATGGGAGAAAACTATTTTTCCTTGTTATTATCCACTGTAGTCAAGTGTTTTGAATGCTCTTGAATCTCCTCAAATATGACAACAATATCATATGCAATAGGAAAATCCTTATCATTCTCTTGGTCACACAAAATCTTACAAGGTAGTTGCAAACGCTCATTAATTTCAAGTGAAGGAATATGACTTGCATCAATATTTTTCCTTTCTTCATTAATATCCAAGGCATAAACTAATGCTTGAGAACTTTTATTATCTTCTTCAAGGGCTGTAACTTGAGACAAGATATAAATTTAAAGAGAATTGGAGAGAAGATCTTCATCATGCAAATTTGATTGGTCTTTAATCATTGAAGAAAACGCTGTTTGTTGAAACTGTTCTTGTGTATCAAGAGAATTACGCTCTGTTGGTTCTTCTTTCGGATCACAACATTGTTGTAAATCAACAAATGAATGTTCAACAATTTTCTAAATTACCTTTACTTGCTGATTAGAAAAAGGAATTTGTTCTTCAATTTGATCTTCTGCAATTGAGACAACCACAATTTTGATGTGTTTATCAATGGTATCTGAAATACCCTGTCGATTTTTACTATTATCCTCTTCTTGATCGTGTTCACACTGCTAAATTTCTTCCTTAACCTCTGGCTGATCAGTTTGTCGTGGTGCTACAAGAATTATTTCCTGTGGGGAATCTTCATAAACATATAGACAACATACATCATCTGTTTCTTCCTAAGGGGAAGACAATTCAAGTAAGACTTCTACTTTTTGTTCATAATGTTGGAAATGATTTCCATCTAAAGCCTCTAGTATTTCATCGTTTGTGAACTGATCATCATAATAGTAATCTTACAGATATTCAATAAGACTTTCAAAATGATCACAATAGTTTTGAATTAGCAACAAATATGGATAATCCTCTCTGTATTTCTCACAAAAAACAATATGAAAATGCTTTAACGAACATATACTAGTAGCATGTAGATTTTCATACCAAGATCTAGCTTTTTCCTCCCAAGTTGCCATAAATTTTTTCATAAGCCAATATTCATGGAATTTGACTTTAAGCTTACGGATGTGCATACGAAACCTCAATAAATGTACAACACTATCATCTCCTTTTTTATATTTAAACAATGGAAGATAAGTTAACCAATCATTATTGGGCATGGGATTTGGAAAACCTAGAATTCTTGATCTGTCCATAGGAGCATACCCACATTGTATTCTTGAACTCATTTTGAAAACAATCAACAATGGAATGGAGTCACCATCAGTGCTTTACAATTCTGGATTCTTTGATAAGGGAGTCGCCATGCAAACTTTGAGCTCTGGATCCTTGAAACATGGAGTCGCCAGGTGAATAATACAACCTTCTTGTGTCTAGTCACTGTCCACCATTAGTAATCAGATCTGGAACTTGATATGCTTTTCTTAGGAACCTGAAATGTTCAGATTCCCCAGTATGGTCGCCACTATGTTGTCGTTCTGTATTTTTGAGGTTGAGGGAGTAAGCATATAAGACAACATCAAAACCACTTTGGAAGCTGGGATCTAGCCCTCCCAACTTCAGAGAGGGATCTCTATGTAAAATTTAGTTATGTTTGGTGTAAATTTTAGGCTAGTTATTACTGTATTGATTGTTTTTTATTGGATTATTTGGTTGATTAAATTGTTATAATTCCATTGGGCTATGGACTCTAAATATTAGCTGGATGTGAATCAAAATTTTGAAGGAGTTTCACGAGGCAAGCTAGGTTTCACTAGTTGGATCTTTTAGAATTTTAAATGGATTATGAAACAGAAGAAATGTAAGTTTCAGTAGAAACAACAATGAATAATTCCTTAATTTGACTTCAACAGAAAACATATAAATTACTAATAACCAGAATAGGGTGTTTTGTTTAACATATCCTATTCATCACAATTTCTGTTATGTAATTAAGCTTTTCAGAAATGACAGAGAAAGAAGACAATGATTAAACACATAAACAAGAGAAAAACATCGCCAATTCGTACACCACATGAATCCTGTAAAAAAAGTCCTTGTATTATTGGTGCTTCCAACAACTTGAAAATTACAATTCATAGAGGAAATTATATTCGACAATCAACATCTCTTCAAATGATGAAGTATTTATAAAAATTCTAAACTAAAATATCTTGAAAAAATATCAAGATTTGTTACAAATATCTCAAACTGTATTACACAAATAGAACTTAAATATAGGAATTTTAAAACTAATGAATCTACTTGGAACTATCTTTGTGGATTGCTGGTGACAAAGAAGAGAAATTTGAATTTGATAGCAACTCTTATTTGATGAGGTGGCATCCAAGTCACTAACTGCCTTTGAGCCTTTTCCTCCCGAAATTGTGAAAAATAGGGTCCTATAATCCCTTTTTATATCCCAAACCATAATAGTTGTTATAAAACTGATAGATGTTTTTGTAAACTATGATGTTGGAAACAAAAACCTCTTTCAGTTTTTCAAAATTGATTTCCACCTGCTCGGAAACCGTATTTGAAAACACTGACTGAAAATAGGAAAATTTGGGAAAATATACCTACAAAGATTCATCTGAATCTCCCAAACCATAACAGTTGTTACAAAACTGAGAGAGGTTTTTGTGCATGAGGATGTTAGAAAAAAAACCCCCTTTTCTATTTTGAAAACTAATTCTCAGTTGATTGTAAACCATGGGAAAAAAAACATAATTTAACTGACCATGAAACAAACATATGACGTGGAGGCCGAAGGTGACATGAAGGTGGGGGATGATGTGGAGGCACATGGTTGGTGGAAAGGAAGTGGGGTCTGCAATGGTGATGTGGAGAAATGACATGGAGGTAGGGAAATGGCAGTTGAGTGGAAGTGGGGGGTGACATTAGCGGGAGCGTGGATTATGGTGGGAAAAGGTGAGGAGGTTGGCGATTTTCGAAGGGGGGTCAAAGTGGTAAGCAGGTCGTGAAGGGTGTGGGGGGGGGGAAGGGTCTAAAATGGCGAGGTAATGACATGTAGAGTGGGTACGGTGGGAAGGAGAACAAATTTTTGGACCCCTCCCCCCCGCCAATAAAGGTAGGATCGCAAGGGGGGGCCGAAAAGCCCTGTTGACCATTTATCTGACGGAGGGACGATCAGGTGGCTACATGGTGCACGGGACTTAACCACAAGCGACAACTCCTTTTGTCATTTTCAACCCTTATGACATGAGCGGAAAATTTTGGTTATAATACATAATGCCTCCGAACTTTGGATAGAGACATAATGAACTCAAATATTAGGATTTCATGTAAAATTAACCACATTTTATCTTTTTGACCCCTTCTTCGAAATAATTTGGAGGATGAAATATTATTTACAACATTTCAAATATAATAATCATAAGTTATAATCAAGCAATCCTATAAAATTTATAGGACCCTAACATTAGGGAACAAATTTTTAAATTGATGCAACAAGATGATGAAAGTTTAAAGACTATGCTCAAAGGTTCCAATCTAATCGTAGGAGAATAAAACAAAAAGCATTAGATCTGAAGATTATGTAGATCATTTTTCTCAAAGGGCTTAAAGAGGACTACATTAATATATTAAACCTAATGGGAGCCAGAGATGTTTCCCAAATGTCATATGATGCAATTTGTGAAATATGTAGATGATATTCATGTGGCCATTGAAAATATGGAATAATATTTGAGGATATAACTTCCAATATATCAAAGAAATTTGGATTAATGGTTACTAAGGTCGAGTTAACAAACATACTAGATAATTTCAAAACCAATATCCAATTAGCGCACTTAGTTCTCAGTTAGATACCTTGCATGAAATGGATAAAGTGAAATTAGCATTGGCTATTTTCAGTTCAAAATGTGGAAAAAAGTATTCCCTACGAGAATCCCCTTTGAACAACATAGAGATACATGACATTGTGAGCAAAAGCACACCACCCAAAGTTTTCCTTAATTTCCAAAACTTAAGGAAGGTTACCAAGGGGCTAATGAAGAGGCTAGACAAATTCGCTTCATAACTCAGAAGTGACCTTGATCACCATGGTCACAAGGAAAGACACAAGGCCCATATCAACAACTTACCCCATACTAGTATCCACCTTAGGGTTGGTATCCCTTTATGCCTTGGCAATAATGGCCTATCGAAAACCCACCATGGTTCCAAGAATGGCAAGGACATTCTCCTTTCAAAAATATGCCTCTACAAGCCCAATAGTACTCCCCTCATTCAGACTTGCGCCAACTTCGGTTACCATCTACTCAACCTCCTTAGATACTACCATAGCTACCTACACAGCATGTGCCTGACTAGAATAATAAAGTAGTACAACCCACCTACAACATTGAATTACCATTTTTTTGAACTTATTCTATCTCCCCTATGTATTGTAAAGACATTCATCTACATTTGAAGAACGTGTTTCATGATCCAATTGCAGCCATTATATAGGAACAAGATGAAGGGGATAATCTTATTGAATTGGACAATCAGATAAATAATTCCTCTCTAACGACTCAAGCATCTATCATAGAATAATCACACATAGGAAAGCCCATTTTGACCACATGTGTCTAGAAAGGTTATGTCTAGAAAAGTCTACCACACAACCAATGTTTGATTTCTTAGAAGAACACAAAAATGTGTGTTTTTCAAGCCACCAAGGACATTCCAATTTTGACTAACACTGTCAAGGAACTTTTCTTAAAGAAGCCAAGTAGGAAAAAAATGTCCCAAAACCATTTATGTACTCGGGAAGTTGGTTGATTTAATGTTGGGACAAATATTCGTGGCTAAGTGAGAAGACCTTAGAAGTCTAATTGTTAGTGTTAATACCAATAACACTTCCATATCTAATACCCTAATAGACTTATGGGTAGCTACAAACATTATGACAAATGAAACCATAGAAAAACTCTAGATACCCTAACTACAACCAAACCCTATAATCCTTCAACTAGAAGTAAACTCGAACGAAATTCTTGAAGAAATAATTGTCTATGTAGACTCGTGGGAATACCCAACGGATATTATGGTCCAATAGCTCAAATCCAACCTAGAAGGATACCCATTGATCCTGGGCATACCATAGTTGTAAATCAAAAGATATGACCATCTCCCATAGGGATTCCACTAAAAATATTATCCTTCACCCTCATGCGAAAGCTTCCCTTACTAAAAAAGACCCCCCCTTGGCTTGAGTTTAGTGATCAGGAGGCTCATAAACCTCTCTTTAACTAAGACCAAGCAAAAAATTATATTTAAACAACATTTTAAGGATGATTTAATTTGCACTTTCATAGCACATCATCATACACATACTCATCCATCATTTGGGCAAACATTAGAGGAAAATTACCAAGAAACTTGCACTCCAACTGAATTGACACAACAACTTGACATTATGACTCCTTCAAGTACTATGTCTGAGAATTTTAGCTCGTTTATCGAAATATACCCTGAAAAAGACTCTAAAATGTTGATGCTAGTCTAGAAACTTCTCAATGGGAAAAACTCATTAATATGTTGCAAACACATAATAACACATTCACTTAGGACTATATTGATATGGAGGGTATCCACCCAAATTTATACATACATAATATATATATATATATATATATAATAATATATATATATATATATATATATATTTATATATATTAATATATATAATATATATATATATATATATAGATTATATATATATATATATATGAGGATTCTGACATATTAGATAGCCATAATGAAAGATGAATCCTACTCTCAAAGACATAGTTAAAGAAGAGCTCCATAGATTACTTAATGACAATTGTATTTACTCTATTTTTGTCATTGGTGGGTTTCACCCTTAGTGGTCATGTCAAAGAAAAATGATAAATTGTATGTGTGCATCAATTATAGGAATTAAACAATGCCACCTTGAAACACTATTTTCTCTTACCATTTATAGATCAAGTCCTTGATACCTTGGTAGGAAAAAACTATTTTCTTTCCTTAAGGGATTCATAATACAATTAGAGTTAGGTAGACCAAAAGAAAACCACCTTTACTTTCCCATGGGGATCTCATGCCTACTAAGTACTTATATGTGAATTATCTAGTGCTCCAACCATATTCTAAAGGGTTGTTCTAGGGATATCATCTGACTTGACCAATTATTATATAGAAATCTAAATGGATGACTTTGTCGTATATAGAGATACCTTAGAGGAAGATACAAATAATCTCTTGAAGATAATAATTAGGTGTCAAGAAATATACCTATGATAGTGTTGGATTCTGCCAACAGCTAGGGGACCTCCCGAGGGTGAAGTCTCAATTAGACCTCACACTATTTGGGATAGGAGCCCCATTTGGTATGTGGGCCCGACTGCCACCATGAATGTTTCGCTCTTGGATACCAAATGAAAAGATGTCATAGTGAGGACTAGAATTTAATGCCCAAACAATGAAACAAAGTCAGCCCAAGATTAACAAACTGCAAAAAGAGGTATAGGTAAATCACAACAACATTAAGAAGAGGTATGTCATGAGAAGGACTAGTGAGCCAAAACCTAATCAGACATACATGAACAAGAACATGTTAGAGGTTAATTGAAAATAAGTTCACAATAGGTCACTAACATGGCATAAAATAAGTAAACACATATTCGAAAGCAAACATACATGCAACAACTACAAACTAGTTCATAACACATTGCGTGTATGAAAATGCACATACAAATAAAGTGAAAATATCAGACAAGAAATACAACCACCATGAGTAAGCATGGGAATCAGTGCCAAACATGAAGAATGGGTTGCTCATACCATTATCCAATGAAATTCAAGTACATATCTTGCAATTTGTCAAAGCCCAACAATGGAACATGGGTTGCTCATACCATTATCCAATGAAAAACCCTAGCTTTGCTGCAACTCACCCTACTAGTTGCCAAGAGCTGAGTACCTCTAGCTCTTGAGCACAAATCAACTATCTAATCCTAGACACAACTCAAGTTCTAAAGTATCCCCAAATGAGGCATGAGGGTATATTTAAAGAGGCAAGGAGGGTGACATTTCACCTCCACCAGTGAATTTTCACCTACCCTCACGACTCTTGAGCTTCCTCACTACTCTCTCTCGTCTAGTGATTGTTACATGCTCGAATCAATCTCAACATATTTGTTGGTGAAATGATGAGAACATTTACATATTCAAAAGAAGAGAAAATGTGAGGAGAATAAAAGAGGGTTGTTGAAAACCCTAATGTTGCTCTGCAGTCAGAATGAGCTACTGAACAGGATTGCGGTGCATTTGATGTGCTGAATGTTGATTTGCCTACTACTATTCCTATCATCATGGTTGACACAATGCTTTGGGAAGCTACATGGATCCAACCAACCTATTTGTCAAAATAAACTTCTTGCAAGAAATCATAACTTTGTCCATGCAAATCAACATCCCCCACCTGCAAATAAATAAAATTATTCATATAAATATGCAGACAAAGAATAATGTCATAAACATGACAGACTAACTGAAAGTAAAAAAATAGTTTGGACCTGTGTATAGTCCTTTATTATATTTTGGCTTGCGCAACATCACTTTGAGCCTTAAGAAGATCGTAGCTAATTTTGGTTGTCCCTTTCTCTGGTGTCCTTCTCATTTCCATGCATGCTCATGGTCTTTTGAGTACAGCGTTCAAAATCCCCTACAACGTACTTAGCTTTGTCTATTTGAAACACTCACCTTGCATGCTTCCAACACATGTGGCACTGTGCTATTGTTATATTATCTTGCCTTTGTATTCGAGTGATGTGATCTTGATTGTGCCTACTGTATAATATGCCTAAGCCTCCACATGTTCATTTTGTTATCGCTAAAATGGGTAGGAGAAGCCACCTGTATGCTTGACATAACATTCACGTCTCTTGCTCTATTTCTTATGTCATTGATCATGGCACCATGCTAATAACTTTAAACATGCCCTTTAAGCCCGCTAACATCCCTTTGAGTTGTCTTCATGCTTAAAGATTCACCTTTTCTTACATACAAAGTTTCCCCAATTGATCTCTTTTGTGTACCTCTTTAGATCAATTGTCTTATTTCACAAGATCTGAGTAATTTAAAATATACTGTGGTGGTTGGCCGCTTGGGATCGTGGCACATGTACATTTCTCCTTTCATTTATGATACCTCTTTAAATTTTATGTAATGCACTTACTAATATCTTCCCTAAAGCATTTGACAAAGTTGCCTTCATATCTTTTGCTTCAAAGAAGGCATCAACTCTTTATGTTATAGGTGGATTTCCAAAGTGGATGCAAATGTTTAGTCTAATTGGAGGAAGGGTCACAACATTGCAGAGGAGTGGGAGTCACGGAACTTACTAGCCCAAACAAATGTTGTTTTGCGACTAACGTTTCGTGGATTTAAATGGTTAGGTCGCAAGGTTGCCAAATAATGAAGGTCAAGTGAATTGTTGATTGGTTCAATTGTGGTTTTGCGACTTAGCGACGTAGGAGAGGTTGCATAGTCGTGTGGTAGATAAGTTGCGTCCTCTAGCTGCTCCTTTGAGGCTCTAGAGTGTGACTCTGTGACTCGTGGAAGAGGTTGCGACTTATGGAGATGGCATAGTCGCAACTCTCAGATAGGTCGCACTTCCGGTTAGAGGTCCAAGTTATGACTATGCGACCTGTATGTTAAACTACACTATATGGATGATTGCACTTAGGAGTTGCCACTTACGCCATTCTCAACTCGCTTGCCAAACAAATTACATCTTGTAACCTTAGGCTGAGTGGAAAACTCTTTAAAGCGCTACAACAATCACCTGCAAAGACTCCAATAACAGGTCCACTAGGTGCATCGAACATGGTGATATAGAAATCATATATTTAGCTACATCAATCTTAAACAACTCTGGTAGGTGCCTAAAACCATTGGACAATCATCCCTCCATCTAAAGTCATTAGGATGGTTTGGAGGGGTAAAGTTAGAACCCTCTGAAGGGATCGATATCAATATCTAATCCTTTGGACTAAAATCATCAACGCAAATATCACGTGTTGGCTCTGGTGTTATTCTCCCCACGGTATACCTGATTCCAGTTATAAGTTTAGCAGCAAGTCATAATTTTTGTTCCATTTGAGAATAATCTCTTTGGGTCTCTTCTTTCCCAACTTTGATATCATACTCGGTATCCACATAGGCATGAGACGGGAGGGCGTTCGGCCACACATCAATTTTCAAGCCTTTGTGGCCATGGATCTTCCGATTTTCCTCAACAAAATGTTGCATATGTCATGGTTCGAATGATAAGATTAGATCCCCGCTCTTTTGCTTCCGTTATATCTTATTGACAAGGATCTAATGTTGTAGTCGCATGTTCTAACCATGCTTGCCATATGAACTCGGTGTTTCAGCTCCATGTACAGTTTCATTGTCGTCTTTACACATTGCCCTTGCATGATCGCTATGTCCACGATAGTTTATGTGCTTTCGCCCTTGCTCTTATGCATCTGGAGCTCAGCTCCATGTATAGTTTCACTGTCGTCTTTACGCATCGCCCTTGCATTATCGTGGCTCTGTCCACGATAGTTTATGTGCTTTCGCCCTTGCTCTTATGCATCTGGAGCCATGCGTTTCCTTCCCAATTGCATCGAAATTTTCCATTGCAATAAAATGTGTCACAAACCTACCTTCACGGCTTGTTACGTGGGGTGTATGGGTATCCAAAACTCTCGACATGCTTCATAAAGCGTTGTTGCCTATCGTGGTAGTTTCCACGTATGCGATGGCTAAGCAACCAACGTACCTTTTGGAGCCAGCATCCAACATGTGGGATTATGATGATTGTTATACGATTCTCCCATGTGTTCCCTTGGCTTAAGCTATTTAATTCTATTTACATTATTTCAACACAAATTCAACATTGTACCCAATTTTCCCATGCATTTATTTTTTTAATGAGCTTTCGTTGCAATGCATATGGCCATATGAGTCATGTCACAAGGGTATGTATCTTCCATCAAGAGGTGCCATTTGACTTGCATTTAGGAGTACACAGTTTCTTTCTTTGCATAAGCTCATGAAATTTATATGCTTTACTCTAGTGCTCATGTCGGTTGCCTTTAACGCATTAGCAATGGTGATTTGAAATGATTATAAGTTAAAAACTAAAGTAGAATTGATTATGCCATTATTGAATTGAATGTTAACTGAAAGTGCCAAAACCGAGAGAACTACTCGAGAAGAAGACTTTACGACAGATGAGAAAACATAAATAAGATGAAAAACAATAGTTAAAATAGTGACAACAATACCAGACAACAAAATCGGTTACGGAGTTCGTCCCTGATGGACTACATCTCTTGGTTAGCTTTCAAGATGGGCAACCTCTTTATTAGGATTGAAACCAATGAGGTAGATTACACAGAAATTTGACTGAATGGAATGTGCATGCAGGCACTTCTAGTCACTGCCAAATGATAGCTCTCTGAACCAGCTTTCCAACGCCTATCACGATTCCCAATTCCGACTCTGGATGCTCTTGTTACACTGAAAACAAAAATGACTATAACCTCTAGAACCTACATACAAAAACTAAAAAAACCACCAATGTCCACTTCAATGTGCAAAACAACCTTTTATACCTTGAAAATACATTCCAACCTCCTCAGGCTAATTTTATGAGTGCATGAGCTGACTTCAGGGTTTGTTGGTTTCAGTCTTGTTAGGTTTTGCCACCTTGGAACACTTTACAAGGTCATCGCATTATTTTTGCAACTAAAACTCCAACAAAAACCCACAAATAACTTTATATTAAACCATAGTCGTTGGCGGCTTACTGACTGGTGGAGGAGATTGACCGCCCATGTGAATAGGTTGCGGTCTAACCACCAACTGCCACCTCCGCAGTCTTCCCCCGACGGTTCCAGCTACCAATGCTCTAGTGGTTCTGGTTATGATTTGTTCACATGTTACGGTTGATGTTGACGGTTCTGCTGCGGTCAGACTCCCGGCGCCAACCCTTATGGCTTATACACTGGTCACACAATCACAGTCTCAATGCCACTACAATTAAGGTTTGATGCGACAGTTAATTGCTAACCCCGTCGGTCTTATCCAAACTCTGCTCACATGTAATAGTCTATGCCTGCGGTCTCTAACGCGGTCTAACCCTGCGATTAGGGTCTATTTTAACCATTTATAATGTTTTGCATTGTTTCATATAGGCCGAGAGTTGATACAACTTAGGTTTATGTATTTTTTTTAATTGTTTTAATACATAGTTTCGTGACATTGTCTATTAGGTTGTAGACGTAGTTTTTAAGGTATTTTCTTATGCATTTTTAACACATGTATTAATGCATAGAGGTAATGTATTAGGTTTATGGTTTAGACTTAGGTTTAGGTATAGGTTAATGGGTTTAGAATTAGGTTTGGATTAGGTTAATTTGTAAAAATAACCTTTTACATCAAATTGTCACAAAGTGACATTCACGACAATCGTAACATGATGATGATAACCAAACCCTGCAAAAAGGACAACAAACCCACGTCGACACTAAATCATGCGAAGTGGATGATAACCACATGTTGACAACCCAAATCCTGGCGGAACTGACGACAAACACATGTCGACAGCCAAATACAAAACCACATCAACTGAACACCATGAAAAACCATAAACATCACCTAAACAACCTGACCCATAACCAACAATGTCGAAGCTGACAACACTAAACAAAATGCTGACGACGACACTGAAGCTGTGTAATTAATCTGACGATATCCTCCTAGATCAAATGGATCCTTCCCCCTTTGTAATTGCTTGGTGCTATTTTCATAGTTTTCAATGCCACTTTTAATATGGGTTGATCTCTTGTTGGGTGCCTTAAAAGAGTGTGTGGGGTTCACGTGAGAACACTTTATCCTCCACCTTCCCTACATTTAAGTGTTGTCCAGTCAAGGTATGGTTTAATGTAGGTGTTGCATGGTTTGATATGTATATATATTGTATCCACTTAATTTCCTGAAAAAGAAGAGGAACATGAAAAGATAAGTTAGTTTATATGGGTGGTATGTTCATGTGAGGGCATGGAAAATAAACATATACAAATAATTCACTCAAGGAGCATAAATAATAAATTGTCCACATTATGATGTTGTGAATTACTTTGGTTGACCAAAGCAAGTTTTAATTTTGAAACGAATTCGAAATTCGGGCATGTTCATGGACTTATTAATTATAAGTAACTTTGACATTATATACTGCCCACGGTGATGAGGCATTTATAGTGTGAGTGATTTGAAGTGAAGATGCATTTTGTAGAGTGAGGATTAATTCAAAGCAATGATGCAAGATCCTTAATAATGACAATGTAGGGTTCTGAATAAGCGTGACAAAAGTGATAGCTTTAGAAATCCTAATGCAATTTAATAATTCCATTCCCACTGGCACAAGATGTCTTTGTTTCGTCACAACACACATGGTAGAGAAATGAAGGTCTATGAGTGCAAAAGGTTTCTAATGCAACACTAAAACAACAAATGCCTTAAAACCCTAATGAAGTCATAAGGTGAATATATGAGATAAAACATAATGTGGATGCAATATGCAACGTGTGAGTGGGCGTGTCAACATGGTGATAGGAACGAGTCATGGGGAGATTGACTAGATTAAAATCCAATTATCTCTATTGGCCTGAAGCAAGTGGAGGGTGACTCAAAATTTTGGATATGCCCAAAATTTTGGGTGTTGTTGTAGTGGCTACAATAACTGGCGAACCATTGGTAGAATCCAACATCTTTGGTTACGTCCACGCAATAGATTGAGCCTGGATAATAATGCAAGGAAGTATTGAACAAACATTACAGGTAGCTCTTGCATTACTTTGACCTTTACAAATATGCCCTTCCCCTATGTCTTAGCTAGTCCTTGTTAGTCATTAAACAACAAATGATAATTTCACACATGTTAGTGGTTAATGATGATGTAGGGAACAAGGAAGAGGGCTTATTGTATTCAAAATTTTAAAATACGTTTCTGGTGTTGCTCCGTTGCCAACAGGCCTAGACAATACCCCAAGGAAGTCACATGAAGAAATCACAAACGTTGTTCCGCGGCCAGTGAGCATGGTCAATACCTCGATGGAGTCGTCACATCACCTCTCTGCGCAGGAAGACTTTCTTAATCCTTTACCCTTCACTTAATTTTATTTTCCTATATGCTCATTGGCATTATTTATTGGGCATTTATTGTGCCAGGGCGAATGAGGGATCCCGACTTATTTTACGGGAAAGAGAGGTTGTTTCTTGTTTGACAGAAACTAAAAGGTATTCTGCTTTAGGTTTGCTCTCATGCCCTATTTCCACATCACATCTTCGATTGACAAGTGAACAATGAACACGAACCAAGGATTATCCAAGACCAAGCCAAAAACAAAGTTCAGGTTACATATATAGGTCATTTGAACTAATTAGATTTCCCCACGAGTACCTGTTCATATTTTCCTTGTTAATTGAATAGGTAAATAAGAGACATGTTTGGGATGCAGTTTTAATTTATGGTTCTATGGGAGGTTGCCTCCTGAAGTGGCCATTATAACCGCACACAATTGTTAGGGTTAAGGTTTCAGCAAAAGGGCAAGGTGACTAGGGTAGCTATCCTATGGTTTCATCATGTGCGAGGAGGTCAAAGAAATATTCCTCTAGGATTTGAGTACATGCAAACAAGCATAAGAAAGCTTATCACAACACCAAAGGTTTGAAGGGCTCCAAGTTCACGAAAGTTCATGCAGTGCCATGCAACAAAGAGTGAATGTGAGACTACGTTAATATCTAGTGTATGTTGTGGAAGGAGATGAATGCACGATGTAATGTAACAGGAAATGGTACAATACAATATTATGTTATGTAAATGCAGAGAATTCGTGTAATAAACTATCTTCCTATGATAATGAAAACACGACCAAGCATATCTAAACTTTATCCATAAAGTAAGCTCTAATGAAAAACAAACCCTACTTAGCAAATTAATAAGAGAAACCTAAAACCTAACTAGTATAAACCATAAAACCATAATTTAACCAGAGAGGAGGTTGGTTCATGTGAAATCAAACTTCTAATGCAACCACCATTGCAATTCTTGACTTGCAAAGACAAAAATGTCAACGATTACAACTGGCATAAAGAGTTATGCAAAACCAAAATGCTCACCTTTGAAACATGCACAACAACAAGGTCATGTCTACTTACAGGAAAATGTGCCAGAAAATATTGTTTAAGCCAAGCTACAATCCAATCTTGGTAAACATAATTATAAACTTGAAATTCATGGTCATCAAACCATGAGGCACATTCATTCATGTTTAACCCTAAATTCAATGCAAGTGAAGCAAGATGTCGCCTGGTTGCAAAGGAATTAACCCCGATAAGATCCTTCAAGCCATTCATTAGTCCTATCATGATATTGAGGATGATCAACTTGATGACTTGGAAAAGATGGGCATTCACCAAGTGAAACTAAGATACCGAATAATTCAAGTGCAAAAACCCTAATTTTGGAAATCCTAGTTTGAATTTTTTCATGGATTTCTTCAAGGACATGAGGCCCTGAAATAACCATCAGCGAAAGTTGAAGTGCCTCACTATACTGACAAATATTTGAACCCTCAAATGGTAGGTCATGAAATATTGGTGGTTTCGTAAGATCAATCGATGAATGCCTATGGTCATCATTAGTTGTGACAGGATGACCATCAGTGAATAAATTGTTGGTTTGATTATATGTCTGAACACTGACAGATTGGCAGTTCAAAAAATCAGATTCTTTATATTCCCAAGAAGGAGGTGAATCAACCAGACGAGTCTCAGGAAAGAGATAAATTAGGTGATTTGTTCCCTTAGTGGATTGTAAAACATCACTTTCTTGTACCTGATAATGATCTATACCGATTGGGAAAGAGTAATTTTTTTTTGAGACAATGGTTGGTGTACTCGCTTCAACAAACAAATCAGGGTATAACGTTTGATACATATCAGCTGACAGAGGATGGAAAGATGTTATTGGAGAGACATCACTCAAATTAGAGGCTTTCTGAGATGATCTTTCATCCAATAAGATGATGTTGAGAGGAGAGTGGAGCACAGAAACCCTAATTACAGAAACCCTAATTTGACTTGGTTCAGGGGTCTCTTCAGGATCATGAGAACTTGACATAACCATCAATGGAAGTTGAAGTGCCTTAACTTCTTGATGAGCCCTTGAAACTTCAAAAGGTGGATCATAGAATTTCAGTGGCTCAGTGAGATCAACAGGTGAACGTAAACAACTACCAGTAGAGGTTTCAATGAATATGTTATTAATAGGGTGGTAGTTGTCAAAGCAACTAATTTGATAGTATTAGGCATCTAACACATAAGATTCTTCATAGATCAAGCGTGAAGATAAATTGACCTGGAAACCATCTTGAACTTCTGATGTAGAGTCTTCTCCTTCAGTTGGAAAAGGTTGCGGATTGAAAAGATCATGGACAAGAGATTCACTATTTTCATCCAATGACTGTGAGGCAATGCTATCATGTACCTGATCAATATCACAACTAGCAAGATGAAAATCAAATGAATTTGGGAAAAAACTGTTTTATAAGACTTATCAAATAGATCAGGGTACAATGTATGAAATAATTCAAGCAAAGGAACATCAGTTGCAGTTGATCTAGATTTATGATTCACACCTTGCACATTAGTGTTAACGTGAGGGATCAATAAATCTACATGCATGTCATGCTCTATGGATTTGATAATACATTCATCTTTATTTGACTCTATGTCATTGCCAATAGGTGAATGAATTTTGAAATAGATTCATGCACATATTTAACGGGCTCGAATTAGGCTTCCTCTACAGGAAGATATGCTACATCAACTTGAAATTCATGTTCAAATTCAACAAGATATACGAGAGCTTTAGAAGCAAGACCAGCTAACCCATTTCCTTGCAAGCATCCTAATTGTTTACAACCACAAATTCATTAGGTAACAAATCAAAAGGAGAGTGAGAAATTTCGCATGCAGTAATTTTCTCCTTGGAGACTTGATACTTTTCTCGACTCACAAAAATAGGAAAGGAAATATTAGGGATAAGATGTGGCCAATTTGTAAGTTGTAGATTATCATGATGATCATCAGAATCGAGAATTGTTTCATATTGAAAGTGTTACAGAGAAATATGAACCAACCACTGAAATTTTTCATTCAAATACATCCAATCGACATCTCTCTTAGGAGATTCACAACAAAGATGAACAAACCTAGCAACAAAATCCTCTAATGATTCTCCAAATTTCATTCTAAGCTTATTTATCCTTTTAAACACATCTTGAAAATCATATTTGTCAAAGGCTTCGTGGAGCTGGCTGATGAGTTACTCGAACAAATGGATGGAAGATACAAGTAACTTGTGACACCATTACTTGATAGGACCTTCAAGCGTGAGGGTAAACAACTTTCCAATAATATATTTACAATGTATTCTATTAGAGTGACAAAAATGAAGAACTTGAAGCATGTGTCCAAAAATTGTTGTTCGACCCTTGCCATCAAACTTCCACTGTGACAAGTGATAGACTATTTCCACGGGCACCGAAAGATTTATATTTTTAGAAAACACCCTAGAATAGAGATTTGAGACGAAGCCATTTACATATATGAGACTAAACTGCAGGTTCCAAGGGCTCAACTTGTCATTTGACCCTCCTTCTAGTGCCAAAATCTATTGACGGGGTTGGATCCCGCCAACAACTAGGGGGTCTCGCCAGTGTGAATTCCCAATTAGACCTCACATCTTTTGGGATAAGAGCCCCATCTGGTATGTGGGCCCGACTACCACCATGAATGTTTCACTCTTGGCTACCAAATCAAAAGATGTCAGAGTGATGACAAGAATGAAATGGCCAGACAATGAAACAAAGTCAGCCCAAGATTAACAAACTACAGATTGAGGTACAGGCAAATGACAACAACATTGAGAAGAGGTATGTCATGAGAAGATCAGTGAGCCAAAACCCAATCAGACATACATGAACAAGAACATGCCAGAGGTTAATTTCAAATCAATTCACAATAGGTCACCGACATGATGTAGAATAAGTAAGCACAAATTCGAAAGAAAACATAAATGCAACAACTACAAACCAGTTCATAACATATTGCATGTTTGAAAGCGCACATACAAATCTAGTGAAAATATCAGACAACCAATACAACCACCATGAGTAAGCATGGGAATCAGTGCCAAACATGAGTAACATCTTATTAATGATGCTGCAAATTCAAGTACATATCTTGCAATTTGTCAAATCCCAATAGTGGAACATGGGTTATTCATACCATTTCCCAAGACCTTTCTCTCAGTGATGATAAATGCCAAATGCCAAATGATTCTCACTAACAAAATTCTGTTAGGCCATCGTATATTGTCCACTAGAATTAGGGTAGATACTGCTAAAATAGAACTTATCTTTAAACTTACAATTCCAACAACTCAAAAATATGTCTGTGACTTTCTAGGATTTGTAAGGTATAGTTGAAAGTATATAGAAAGTTTTACCAAGATGGAATCACCCCTATTCCAACTATTAATAAAGGCCACAAAATTTTGTTGCATTGCTCAATGTTACACTGCATTTGAAATCTTGAAAGAAAATTTGTCAATAGCCCTTGTCCTCCAAGGACTGATTCCATCTCTACCTTTTCATATTCTATAGACGCTTCAGACACAACTATTGGAGTTGCACTAGCCTAACCCTAAGGTTATGCAAATATTCACCTAAGTCAGATAATAATAGTCACCTAAGGTCTCAAACATAATGGTCACATTAGAAATTTTCAAAACCTTCAACAAGACTAAGGCCTTGGTGTGATAATTCACGATTTATTATTATAGAGGAGTTCATTAGCATGGTGATAGGTTTCCTATAGTAGGGAGAAAGATGGCCTAAAACTTTCAAAATTCCAAATGAAAGTTGGGATCGATTTCTTGAAAAGCCTTCTCCATTGCCCAACCTGAAATGGGGGATTCAAAGGGATGCACTACTAGCACCTTGGAAAAAGGTCATCTTCTTCGTGCAAAAATGTATCACTTGCGAGGATGGATAAGTATGGTATATCAATACCATATCTAGATTTTGGTGCATTTAAAATAGTGTAACTAATAAAATATATCCTTTTATTTACTTAGAGCTTGACACAGATAACATCAAATGTAAGGACGCAAAGAAACCTTACTTGGTTATACCATTAGGGCCTGATAAAAATTTTAGTTTCAGTGAATTTAGACCAACTAGGCATCCCATGGGAAGTGTTTATTAGAGAAATGAAAACCAAGCAGTGAGCTAAGGTTTTGACACCAAAGGTTTGATTAGCTCGAAAGCAGTCACAAGCTTCTATTTTGGCTCTGACTTCAGAGCCTTGTTATAATGCAAGGGCATCAAAACACGATAATTATGGGAAAAGAGAGCAGCAAGCCCTGAATTGGAGGTTGCTACAGAATTGACACCATCTGAGGTTGGTGATACAAGGGATCTTGATGATCGAAAGAGCTCTCATTTGACCAACAACAAAACTTATCAAGCAATAAGGAGCATCCTTAAAGCTTGGCCACAATCTATAGCTAAACCCCAAGGAAAATGGAGGAACAATTTGTAAAAGGGTTTGGACGGCCCATGCTCCATGAATGCTATCACCACAAGATAACCCAATAGGTATGTTTTGTTAACCTGAGTTGATGTTCCATGTGCCAAAAGTTCAGCCTAAAGACCCATGGATGAGGGATTCCAACATTCAAGCTTCCTCTTGCAACCAAAAGAAGAAAGATAAAATAAAATAAGGAAAACTAAAAATAAAAGAGGTAATTATTTGGGCCCAAAATCATTTCAATTTTGTAGCCTTAGTAATTAAGCCCCGCACAAGCAAAATAAGAGGTTAATGTTAGAGAATAAAAAACTTGAAGTTAAGCCTCAGAAAAACAAACCCAAACTCAACAATTTAAATACCTTGTTAGAGGCCACTAACCAAGCAAAAGGCCCAGAACAAGGGGCACATAATTATTCAACATAATGTGTAAAGAAGGCCCAACATGCATTAATGGCATCCTTGATGACATTATCACAAATACTTATGCTTTCATCGAGTTGAACCCCGACTTGCCACAATGGAGGACTAAGGATGAACTCTTTGACTTTGGAATTATCAACAAGGAGAGTCATTGAGAAGATAAAACAAAGATGGTTTTCCATGTATCTCACTCAAGAAGAGAAATGGAAAGCTAAGATTAGTAAGCATAAAGATTAATTGATGCGGACTCAAGCTTTAAAACATAATGCATTGAATTGGTTTTTGAACCAATATCTTCCAGAACCCTTCCTAGGTTTATCCTAAATTTCTACATTATCTATGGACTTCATTTAGGTTGATATAGTTGATAACATGACAACCATATGAGGTGAAACACCCACAATATTTTATAGATATGTTTTTCTCTTTTGACTCAAAAGATCATAATTTATTATGTATCCAATTCAATTTCTTGCATAAAGACAACACTTGTTTGAACCCCAACACCTGTGTTGGGGACGTCCAACTACGAGCTTTCACATCATATATCCTTAATCTCATTCAATGGAAGAATGTTGCAGATTTTTATGCACAGACTAAATCAAAAGCAAGGGTAATAATTTGGGACAAATACCCATTATCAGGAGTGATAATAGATTATTATCAAAGGTTAAGGTATGATCTAAAATATTCTCTAACCATTAGAAATCACCAAAGGTTTGCAGTAACAACATATCAAGTAATGGCAAGAGCTCATTCCCTAGAATCTCTCTTGGTTTCTCATGACATATCGAAATAGCTACCAAATTATTTAAGAGTAAGAACCAATGGGATATCCCTTCCTTAGATTAGCCCTAAATTTTGTTGCATTTTATACCAATTCTCTGATGACATATGGACCAATTTGGATAGGATTACAATTTCATTATCCTATCATATAGTACCCAACTTGGGTCTACAGGGCACCAATAAAATGGGATGAACGGGATGAGAGCACACAATGGATACAAATGGACAAAACTTTGGACTACTACAACCGAGAAAACTTGAGCACCCAACCTTTGATTGGGGAGAACTTCATGAAGGGTTGCCAAAGCTATAATAATTAGGGTTGTGTAAGGGACATGCAAACAGGGCAACTAGGGGCAGATGATGAACCATTGTTTTGACATCTTTCTACAACATAAATGCTCCCTTTTTTATTCAATAAATATCCATTTTTCATCCCTTTCATTATAAATAAAAGTCATTCCAATATTATTATGATAGTTTTTTCTCAAGGTAAATATAATTATCATTTCTCTTTTATTTCTTTCATGGATAGAATTAAGATTTGTAAAGAGTTTATTTATGTGTGTGTGTGTGTGTGAGAGAGAGAGAGAGAGAGAGAGATTTATGTGTGGAATTGTGGTGTAGTGTTTTTCTGGTGATCCTTTCAAGCCTACATAGGCCACACTTTTAAGATGGGCACTTGAGATATGGCGTTGTGCTATTTTATTCGTGTATAAAGTACTATGTGGTTTCACTTCCTTGGTCAATCATTCATTATTTGTTATCATCTATTTTAGTTTCTTGTGGTTTATTTTAATTTCCTATAGGTTCTATTTTCTATAGAATTGGTGTGTAGAATCACCTTGTTCTCAATCCAGGTTTAGTATATAGAGCTAAATGTTAGGTTATGGCCATGGTTTCGAGCGATTGACATGTGAATTCCCATTAGCTAAGTTGAGGTTGAGAATATTGTTGATTCCTTTTGTTATTGGTGCAGGAGAATCCTGCTTCAGAAAATCATTATATATTTGGTTGACTTAGGGGGTGTGATGTTTTTAATTTGTTTGTATATTTTTAATAAATTGAGTGGAAAATATGCGTGTGAGGTTTTAATTGTAAATATTCTCAATTATGAGAGAATATGAGTGATGATAGACTTGTAAAGATCTCATAGAGATCTTAGAGATTAGGGGATCCTAGAATAGAGGATTAGTTGAGTTAAAAGTGGAATTAGAGGATTTTTAGGATTTGGATGAGAGATTTTAGGGATCAAGAGAGATATTGTTGGAGTTTGTTAAGGGATCTAGAACCTACTTGGGTTTTAATCCATTTGTATAAATTAAGAGGAGTCCATGAGGCATAAAGGAAGAGAAGTGTGAGAGTGAGGAATGAGAAGTTCCCCTGTAAATATTTTATGTCTTTAATAAATTATATTTGAGAGTTATATAAATTCTTATATTGTGGATTTTAGAGTTTTATTGTGTGTTTGATTTAAACAACAGAACCTATGGTGGGGACGTTGCATCAAAGTGGTATCAGAGCCTAAGTAAGAATTGTTGTTGCATATCTTTGTGAGTATGCCCTGAATAGAGAGATCAGAACAACGTGAACCCTATAGGAATAAGCATCGAGATTGGCCATTTGTGTGATTGATCAGATGTGTTGAAATATATGATGCTAAAAAAAGCATAATACAAAGAAATGCTACATGAATTGTTAGATTCTATGGAGCAAGACTAGTGAGTGTGTGGGGAGCAACCTGCGTTGGGCATGGAGCAATTGTGTGGAGAAATCAGGCTCTGAAGGGGTATTACGACTCTTCGCAAAATTGGAGATGAGTTGGGGAGTCATCACAAGAGTTAATTCGACAAACTTGTAAATTCGCCCAGCTTTTAGTTTTATTCAGGCTATAAAGGTAAATTCGTTCCATTTTTATTTGGATCGTTTGATTTTGTGATGGCAGTAAAGATCTGTAGATATGTACACAGGGACGTTTCATTGTGTTTATAAAACATGTAGTTTGAAGTCGGAACACTTCCATATTTCATACTCATTGTTCGATGAGTTAATTGAATGGCACGATTTGATTTGAATAGTAAAATTCTATTAAAAATTTATCAGACAAGGTCTCAAGCGTTGATTTTGGTGCATCCGTGATGACTATAATTTCATTTCGATATAATGCAAGCCTAAGTGGTGTAAGGATTAAAGATAATTTTCTATCAGAGTCACTGTTTCTCAAAACCAGTGATTTAAATTCAATGTATCACATGTAATTGATTTGATGCGTTGAATTTTGACCAAGTGTTCCACCAATTCCTTACAGCATAGTTTGCAATATTATGTGTGAAGGAAATTAGTGATCCGTTTAATGGTGTGATCCATAGCGTGTTGTTCCACATCGTGTGCTCCACGACATATTGTTCCAAAAGTTTTTTGGAAAGTCTTTCTGCGATCGTTTTAGGAGAAGGTATCGTTTAAGCCTATACAAACGATCTCTCTTCTAGCCACTGCCATCATTCTTAATGAAATTCAAGCTCCAACTAGCCATTGAGGAAAGGACGAAGAAGATTATGAGAATATATTCTGGAATAATACAGATTTAGATCCTGAAGAGTTTCAAAAACCCTACAAGCGGAGAGTTCATCATAACAAACTGACAATCTCTGTGTCCAAACTGTTAGCCGAAATAATGTCAGTGACTTACAGTCTCGAGGGTTAACCTCAGCAAATTGGAAAAAACAACCTTTGGAGATATTGGAAGCACTTTAATTTTGTTGAAGTAATTGCAAGATTTTTGCAGGGCGCAGAGCGATTGAAGATAGTTTGTGGCTAGATCCATGCTTCGGTGAAGGGTAAATATATATCATAAAAATAAAGTTGAAAGCTAGAAGGGATTTATATAAGACTTTGTAAAGAAGTTAGGTTCTTTGTTTTAAGCATTTTTGTAAAGGGTTGTTGAAATAAGATTACTGAGTCATGAAAAGAATTGTAATTGTGAAGTCAACGTTTAAAGTTTGAGTTAAGTCAAGATAGAGTTTAAAGTCCACCATTAATTATTGAGTTATTGTACAAAAGGTTGTATTCTTAGTTGTAACCGACACCCAAGGTCAAAATTCTGGGTGAAAAGAAAATTAAGAGTCATAAAGTCAAGTCAAGTCAAAAGTTTGAGTCTTTAAATGTAATGGGTGCATGATCGGTGGAGCTCGACACCCGAAGTCTCGTCAAAGTGTTAGTTGTTGCAGGTGGCAGTGAACAGGATAAAGTTCACCAAAGAATATGAAGAAATAGATAGAGGAATTGAAAGTGTGACTTGACATACTAACGGAATGGCTACAAGGAAAAGAGAATGAAGGCCAGAGACATGGATGGAGAAAGAGGAAACGGGTTAGATGGAACCTATTGCAAAAGAAATGGAATGCCAAGCTGATCAACAAGTTCAGAGAACTTAAACAAATACATATTGCTTTGTTGGAAAAGGAGAGACTCAAAGGAATTGAGTCACAACAAAGAGGATTTGTTGAAACCCAGAAATTCCATTGTGAAAGATTGGTGCTTGAAGCATCAAATGAGACCGAAAGGTCTTGTATTTTAAAAATTGATAACTTGTTTATGGATGCAGGGCATGTTAAATATGCTGAAGGTGAACAAATAATTGAAGTTGTTGATAATCATCAAATAATTTCAGATGTCAACACGATTAATATTGCAGCAGAATTAAAATTTCTAGAAGAATGGTTGGATAATACAAAGTTAGAATGTGACAATATGCCTTCAAATCAACAAATTTGGCACAACGAAAGCATAGAAAATGATAATAAAGTTGAAAATGAAGAAATGAAAATGTTGTTGGAACATGAACATATTGCACATATGGAAGAAAAATGTCCACATGTGGAACCTGAATGTAATCACGATGAATTGTTATTCCAATCTTGTAAACAACATCAGGAAGAAAGATTTAAGGACCAGCAGCAAAACAGAGTTTGGAATCCTGGAGGTAGCAAGTCATTGAGACTTGTGGCTGTCACATTACTACAGAAAAGTGGCAGACCTCATAGACAAGAGTCTATGAATTTTTCTTTTCTACATCGGGAGTCCGATGCAGGAGCATCTTGCTTCAGAAAATCATTGTATATTTGGTTGACTTAGGGGGTGTGATGATTTTAATTTATTTGTGTATTTTTAATAAATTGAATGGAAAATATGTGTGAGGTTTTAATTGTAAATATTCTCAATTATGAGAGAATATGATGATAGACTTGTAAAGATCTCATAGAGACCTTAGGGATTAGGGGATCCTAGAATAGAGGATTAGTTGAGTTAAAAGTGGAATTAGAGGATTTTTAGGATTTGGATGAGATATTTTAGGGATCAAGAGAGATATTGTTGGAGTTTGTTAAGGGATCTAGAACCTACTTGGGTTCTAATCCATTTGTATAAATTAAGAGGAGCCCATGAGGCATAAAGGGAGAGAAGTGTGAGAGTGAGGAATGAGAAGTTCTCCTGTAAATATTTTATGTCTTTAATAAATTATATTTGAGAGTTATATAAATTCTTATATTGTGGATTTTAGAGTTTTATTGTGTGTTTGATTTAAGCAGCAGAACCTATGGTGGTGACGCTGCATCAGTTATCATTGATTTATGCCTTAGATTTAAATTTGAAATTTTCTTTTTGTGTACCTTATGTGAAGATTAGCTTAAACCATATAGTAGTTGATTTTGATCAAGGAATATTTTGCTTCTATGTATACTATATCAAGTGTCTCACATGTTAAATTAAACTCCAAGTTGATAAACTAAATGATTGTGTAACAATAGTTCACCCTAATAATAGTTAAACACATATAAACAATGTCACAAGGAAAGATCAAACAATGAGGTATGACATGTCATGATAGTCATGTACTTACTAGGATTTAGATCATCCCTAAATTATATTAGGGTGAATGATATGTTGGGACCAAGTGAGGGAGATATAAAATGAACAACCTCATTGAAAAGGGTAGCAAAGGATATTGCAAGGGTCTGATCTAATGTTTGAAAAAAATCAAACTGAATGGTTCTCAGAACATCATATAATAGTGGGTGTTTAGGAACATCATACAGGAATGTTCCTGGGTGTACTATAGGTAGGATTCAAGGTCAAAGACTCGTTTTTTCCAAGGGAGGTGGGAACCCCAAAACACCTTGGGGAATGTGGGAAGGAAAGAAAGGATTTTTGTTCTCCTATATTGAGGAATGTGTGTTTTTTCCATTTAAGAGGACAACATTATTCATTATGGATTGTCGTGGATATTTTGGGATGAAAAGCTAGGTTAAATCAAAGCTTTATATGCATATATTTGTAATGGTTCACATATCATTCATTTATAAGGAAAGGGCCCTATGGGTAGGTAAGCCACAATGGATTAAACATGTGAGGGAAGCATTGGTAAACATCATGAAAACATACACATGAGGAAATTATACTTCAAAGAAGTTGTAGGGAGAGAGAAGAAATTGAGGAGAAGTTGATGAGGTTAGGGCTCAAAGGCGGGGGAAAAAAAGCAGTCAAAGTTAATTGTGATGTAAGGGAAACATGATGGAACGATGGGATTGGTCAATGGGGCAGACAATGTACTAGGAAAATAAGCATAGTTAATGAAGAGAAGATGGCGGGAGATCTAGAATTTAGAGATATTAGGTATGAGAGAAAGGCAACTAGTATAGATCCATCATAACTCCACATCTACCAAGCATCAAGAGGGATCGAATGCAAAACTTAAGAAAAAGTTTGTACCTCGAGAGGTTTGATTTGTCTCGATACTTGATAGATTTGGGGTTAAAGATGGATTATATATATTTATATTACATTTTTGTATGCAAAAAAATTTTGTTATATTTTTAGTTATTTTAAAACCCTCATAAACACATATAGCTACATAACATGTGTGCATGGAATTTTTCTTTGATATATTTTTACGATTTTTTTTATTTAATTTATTTAATATGATAAAAAACATGGATTATGAAATAGTGGGGGTGGTTTTTTGTAACGCGACATGTCATGAAATGTCACGCTTACAAATATGAATCATCAATTATTTCAATTTTTATGTTAAGATGGATCTATAATTTTATAACTACTATTTATTATTTATATATATTTCATATCCTATATATAAAATATTTGTATTTCTAACTCTATTAAAACTTTCATAATACATATAGCTACATAAGTAACTACATAAATAAGTTGTTAGACATTTTTCGTTTACATGTTTTAGAATTATATATATAAAGCTTAAAAAAAGTTATTATAAGTACGAAAGTTTTATATGGTTGTTAACTAAATTTAAATATAAAATTCTAAAATATAAATACCATAATTACAAATATAAATCACCATTATGTAAAAAATTTAAATGTGATATGCCGATTATGATTTTTTCCAGAGAAATTATTTGTATTTCTTATAAATAAAAACAAACTTGCAATATAACAAATAAAAGTTAACCAACTTACTACTATTTTAATTGGGATAACAATATGTTTTATCCTTCCCACTCGATCTTAGAGCAACTCTTAGCATAAAACATAGTTTCACACATTAAAGCCCATGATAGCGAAACAAGAAAGCCCACATAAGTTGGGAAAGTCAAACTTCTTGTTTAGAATCTAGACACCATTAGTTTCATAAAGCCCTAAGAAACGTCTTAGATATGAGGTAATAGGGTGCAACCTATCAATGTTTTAATCTCAAGAACCCATTTGAAGTCATTGTAACCCGTCCAACTTATCTCCAATGTAACTACTAACATCCACAAATAATATCATACTCCCAAGTGTGAAGTAAGCAATATAGATTCATTGTAACTCTGAATCTACTAAGCACTAAGAGGAATCAAATCTTTCAAGATTCAAACCACTTTCTGAGTGCAAAGCTTGAGAAAAGGTTTGCACCTCGAAAGAAGTGATTCCTCTCGACACTTGGTACATCCAAAGTTAAAATGTATCTATACTAGTTATTACCAATATTATTTATATTTGAGGGAGGCAAGAGTGGGAGGGGCATTGTTCAGCCCTAATGGAAGAATTGAGTTGCAATATGCTTAGGGACTTGAACTCAAGACCAATAACCAAGCTAAGTACCTTCCTCTATGTAAGGGTTTGGAAATAGCTATTGCAAAGAAAATATTCAAACTAATGGTTTTTAGTGACTCAATGCTTGTTATTCGACAAATGATCAAGGCTAAGAAGGTGCCGAATTCAGATTTCTTCCCATTCTCCAAAGGACTATCATAATTGCCTCTCTGTTTGATTCATGTGCATACGCATTTAAATTCGATGGATGATGTTTTGGAAAAGAGCATCAACATTGAGACAAGGCATAATAGAGTTGGAACAAAGTTTGATGAATCCCACCCCCCATCCCTTAGTTATGATTGGAATCCCAAGACACATTAGTTTCATTATTAAATATGTCATCATGGGAAAATTGTTTCGAATAGGTGCGAGGCCATATGCCTCCCGCTCTGCCCAACCTTTGGCTCAAATGCAGAGAATGAAGGGCACCCTGATCCGATGGCCTTACATTTTCCATCCACAGATCCTCAAGGCTCCTTCCCAATGTCAAATGCTCCTCAACAAGTGGTGCATCAATATAATTATCCCCGGTATAGGGAAACCTGTGTATTTAATTCGTCTTTGGTAGAAGTTGTTGTGGATCCCTTAGTCATGGAGTCTCTTTCAATATGCAATGGAATGGAATTAATTTTGTCGTCTTGTTGTACCCATCAATCATCGATTCTCTTTCTTTCTATGGATCCTGGTCAGGGTTTCAAATTTTTTTCTTTAGTTGGCCTTGTGGCAAGGTCTCAACTTTGGTAATTTAATGAACCAACTAGCCCTCTATTAACGGTGCTGGATGTCATCAACTTTGTAAGGGGATCTCCTCAATGAGAAGTCTCAATTATACCTGACACTGTTTAGTGTAGGAGTCCCACCCAGTCATACAGTACGACCACCGCTGGAACAATTTAAAGATGTCTTGGGTACCAAACAACAGAAGAGAACACAAACTACTTTGGGGCAGCAAGAATGTGGGCTTTATGAGACATGCAGTGCAAGGTATACGAGGGAGAATTTCTCGATTGGTGAGAGAAACAAGCCACTGCTAGAAAAGTAATAGTATTATCCTAAAGGGGGACTCAGGAATAAAGAGAAATACTTGCTGAATACCTACAAATTAGTCCACATAGTAAGCAACAATCGTTAAAGCGTAACAATATTCATTCAATAGTAGCCATAGCTAAGCAACAAATTAGTTCGTAACTTAGTATGTAGATGAAGCAACATATACCATAGACATGACCAGAATAGTCCAACTATGTTTAAGATACATGTATGAAGGAATGTCGGCTAATTGAGCTTCTGATTAAAAGTGTAAGATCCCAAGTACATTGTTACATGAATGAAACTCTGTATCTAATAGTGGAACACGAAGCCACAACTTGCTCCTCCAAAGAATGATCTATCTCCTGTCTTACACGAGAATCCAAGGCAAGACCTCCATAATCTAAAGCCTTCCAAAAGCCACAGCCAAAAAAGCCATTTGCTTGAGTTATGAGTTATTTATAACAATTTACCATGACCTTTGAGTTTCCTCGTGACTCTTCAATTCCTACGACTGTTCATATTCTATACATGATTCATTACCTTCCAATGTGTGGCTTTTCATATTCCACATATGTCCCTCGGACTTCATTACATAACATTTATTACATAAGACAATTTACAAATGAGACGATGGCCTAACGAGACAAAACCGAGAATGGGACAAACCTCATCAAATGGATAAATCATTTGCTTCTTCATGGATTTCACTTGTAATGTAAGTGTGCCATGCTCTGAACTCCTTTGTGATGGCTTCGACCCGGATTGACAAGTCTCCTTTGTAGCGCATCTTTACCTCCAATGCCTCCGTCAATATGTTCTTGGATCTTGATTGTACATTATTCCACAACCATGAGAGCTTCATGTGCGCTTTGATTGGTGCAAATGCATATTGCTGAATAATGTCTTTGGTTACCTTCAAGCCTTCCCGTTCTGTTGCCTGCTTGATCTGTTCAATATATTCTTTGATCTCCTGAAAGATGACCTCCTTGCCTCTGATTGCTTCAAGAGATCCAATGGAAAGCATCTCATGCTTCTGTGTAAGAAACTCAAACCCATTATGTATTTGGTTGTAGCCAGTCACAGTGTTAACTGAATGTGCTCCCAAATGCGAGTAATTTTGTAGGTGGAGTCTCAACTGAACTATGTATATTTCTGTGACAATCTTATCCTTCTTTTCCAAATGCTACGGAGCATAACTACCCTCAAATTTCTTCTAGTGTTGGCAAAGATCACCCATCCTGTGCCGTTGTAGCGAATGCAACATTTGCCGCCATAACTACCCTCAAATTTCTTCTAGTGTTGGCAAAGATCACCCTCTCTGTGGACACTGAGACAAGATTATGAGGATCCTTTGAAAAATATCTAAGCCTTTATTGCACGATCCTCTTCTTTAGTTTATCGAACGTTAAACTACATAAATCTATGACTCTATCTGCTGGTGGTGTGATTCCCATCTCTCCAAATGGAAGATGACCACCTGTGAGAGGATGTTCTCCCGGAGTACCCGGTTCTTCCTCCATTGTTTGGATGCTATCTTCTTCCTCGAATTGCTCCTCTTCTAGTTCCTGAGTCAATTGTTTTGCTTCCAATCTTTGTGTTGCCTCCTCCTCCTGAGACTACCTTTGTTGCTCTTCTTCTCTTGTCCTCCTCTCTACTTTTTATGTTTCTCCTCTCTCCCACTCTTCTTGAATAGCTCATGAGTTTAAGGAATCAACCTTCCATTTCTTACTGCTTTCGCCTGTTGAGGAATATTTAATCCTTTTCTTGGGAGTTAGTTTCCTTACTTGAGGTGTTATCTCCTCCTCCTGCTCTTACAAACCTTGAGTTGGTGGATTATGGGGTTAATTGGCCTCCATTAGTGGATGTGTCTTCATGTTGGCATTGCATCAATTCTTTACGTTCTCATCTTCTGTTGCGGACATAGATGAGTACCCCGTATTGTGATCGATCCTTTGAAAACGATGTATGACAATTCGCGTAGGATCATATCCATGGAAATATTTAGTAGCTAAGTGTAGGTGGTTCAACTCCTATATCTTTATTGTCGTAGCCTTGTGACTCTTTAACTCATACAATCAGATCCTTAATGGAAATATAGGCCAAGGGGCTTTCTTCCTATTGTGGAGAATCGCTGACAATCCCTTGTCCAGCTGATGTGCAACTTCTTACATGACCACTTTGTTGGTCACATATCGCAGCATAAGATGAGGAGATATCTGACAACCGAAGCCCTTGATGTATGTACCCTATGGAGCTGCAAACCAGTGCGCAATATCTTGAAGTGACTCCTTCACCTGATCTGTCATGCAAGGAGGATCAGTCTTGAAAATCGAGCGAAAGATGACTGCAAATAAGTGTTCAACTAATTTGTCGTATATGCCTCTGAAGCTTGTTTCTGAGAACACTCTGTAGTGGAAGTAAACTAGGAACTTCTCCTCAAGGGTCCAGTTCCAGTTCTTTTAAGAACGCATACTATGCACAAATTCTACCTAAGAGAATTGCAAACATGTAGAATTTTGGTGCTTGGTTTGCTTGTAAAGATGCTTTTGCTTACCCAATCTAATGCTTTAACTCAAATGATAGGATATCCGTCCAATTGAAAACCTTCCCATGGGTAACTACTATATTGAGTGTGTATATCCAGTTCTCTTAGAACACCTCATCGTTCTTAAGCTCATATAACTGACAATACATAGCTATCAGGCACTGATAGACATCTCTGAGGATCCTTGTCGGATAAGCTGCAGATGGGCGATGGAAAAACTTTGTAGGTTCTCGACACCATGTTTTGATAACATTAGTAGTGTCAAGGGTTGCCCCTCTCGTGTAAAAGTTATCACTTGCATATTCAATGGGCTTTAACATCTTGTAGCATGTCTACATGTCTTCACTGTAATAAGTGGCGAGTTCTCTGCCACTCTCACTGCGAAGCACAGGGTGAGAGTCATCCATATGCGTAATGATCCATTCAATGACTTTTGCACATGGCATGACCAGGAATCGGCATGCAACCCTATGCATCATGGACTTCTTAATGTTGATATAAGCATGCATATCATCCAAGTCTCGAAAAATCCTCTCCTTCATGAATGTGTTATATATTTTGCTCCAAGTGACCTGTGTACCTTTATTAATGAAGCACCGAGTATCTACGTATATGGGAACTTTGGGCCTTGTAACTTCAGCAGGTTCATCAGCGCTTGCTTTTGAAAGTTCATTGGAAATCACTTTCTGAGGTGGCATGTCTCCAATAGATGACAACAAAGTGGTAACACTTGTAGCACAAGCAACTATTTGGGGCAACACACTCATAGTGATAGTATTAACTTAAAATAAGCTAACTATGCAGTGATACTTGTAAATCGCATTCAAAGAGCCATTATAGATCATGAAAAATTGTGAACGACAGCGTAAAATAACTTGCATGCAAGAGAAAATGGGCATGCAAACTACGAGAGCGCACTCTGAAAGCATGAAGGGGGCATGCAAGGTCATTCGGGGCTTCGTAGTGCACTCATGCGCTCAAGCAAAGGGAGAAAACCCACTAGGGCGCAACGTAGTGCACTCATGTGCTCAAGCAAAGGGAGAAAATCCACTAGGGCGCACTGTCGCTCCCTGAAGGGTTGAAGGGATGGGAAATGGGGCTTCCCTATGCGCCCATGAGCTCAAGGAGACAAGGAGGGCACATTGTTGCACTCTAAAGGGACGAAGGGTGAGGTTAACAAGGCTTCAGGACTTCACAATGCGCCCATGTGCTCAAGGCAAAGGTGGGCGCATTGTCGCATGCTGAAGGGATGAATGATGAGGCTTCATGCCTTCGTGATGTGCTCATGTGCTCTAAGGCATAGGAGGGTGCATTGTCGCATGCCGAAGGGATGAATGATGAGGCTTCATGCCTTCATGATGCGCTCATGTGCTCTAAGGCAAAGAGGGTGCACTGTAGCACTTAGAGGGTTGAAGGAAAATGCTTCGTGATGCGCTCATGCGCTTAACAAGAAAACTTGATTAAATAGGAAACAATTTTCATGGCTGACGGGGTTTCAAGCTCAAGGAGTGCGCTCTGCCTGTTGGAAACTCAGAATAAGTTCAATTGACATGATACAATGATAAGATGAGGAAGAGAAAAATATGCAAAGTTTTATAGTTGTTGTCATATGCATGGTGGAAGATGAAGGATTTCAAGAATGTGAAAAGTTTTTGCATACAACAGTGGATTAACACTTGCAATGTGAAGATTGAGCATAAATGCCAACAAGCACACTGAAAAACAAGTGATCGACAACAAGAAAAACAAGATTTGGCAGTGAAATCATGAAAAGCAATAACACGATTTGACATGCAAAAGTTACTTGCAGCACTAGCTGATGAAGAGCTTCTCGATTCCCTTGTGCACTCAACTCAACTGAAATGGTTATGTAAAGAATGATTAACTGGGTTTATTTAAAGAAATTAACATGCAAAACTGATTCATGCATGAGTGCCACTTGTCGTCGTATGAAAGGGTTAGTTAAGAAGAATTAAGTGGGCTCCTATTTCCTAAGAGTACGCCCTCATGCATGGAATTGGACAAGGCACATGTCTTAGACACGAAGGAGTGCGCCCAACCCAAGTGCATGTCTTCATCAACTCAAAGTGCACTTTTGCTATTTGTTAGAGATTTGTTTGCTTTTTAGTGCTTTTGAATGTTTTTTCGAGTGTGTGCTTGTCGATAAGGCAATTTTCTAAGTCTAGAAAGATCCACCTAATCATGGACTAATTAACTCAAGCGCTTCTAATCGTTAAGTGACGAAGCTTAAGAAACATTGATTTAGGGGGATGCGACATTACGAGAAAACACATAGATGACAAATCAGACAACATGACAACTCAAGGAGGCTTGAAACGACAATTATCGTAGACTCCAAATTGACATACGCAAAAATTTTGGAGGGTCGTTGTCGCAGTGACAACAACTTCATAAATTATCATGTTGTTGATTCATGTTGGTTCTGGTGCGAGGATAAATCTTGTTTGTGTGTTGGCTCATGGGTGCAGTGGCTCTCTACTAAAACGGTGGAACCTCCATCAACTCATGAGAATGTCAATGCCAGTGTGTTGCGTGACAAGTTATTGAATTCAGTCAAGACATTGTTGACAACAATGCAACCATTAGAAGATATGGTCGAAAGACAAACAACCATTCCAACTCTTCTTGGAAGCCAAGTTAGCCTTGCAACATAGAAATGTGGAGCAATTTCTCATTGGTTTGCACGTGGAGGTTAATTCTCTTAGTGCTCAGATCTCTACTTTGGAGGACTTCAATCCTAGCAATGCTTAGCTCAACTTGGGGGGCGTCGGATCCAGTGTTGCTCCAACAAGCAAAATAGACTCCCACTTGAGAGGGTCTAGTACTTCTAGCCTTGGTCGTTATTGATGGATGGGCTCAATGTTTAGATATATTGTTTTTTATGAGTTTTTTAATACAATCTTGACGATCTATAATGCTTTGTAAATATATTTTAATTCTAGAGACTTTGCCGAATTATCAGTAGAAATGTATTTAATGTAGGAAGGAAATGCAACCCTAGCGCTGGGAACCATATTTTTTGGATTGATCACTTTTTTTTGACAAAAATCAGAACAAAATAAGAAAAAAAATAATTGTAAAGGTTCTAGCCAATAACCCAATCTTTATTAGTATAAAACCCTTACCCGTTCATTTAGACAAAAAAAAAAACAATATTATTTATATTTACACATATTTCACATATTTATATTAAAAATATTCTTATTTTTATTTTTTTAAATTTTGCCTATACATATATTAAGTACACTTTTCTTAGACATGTTTTTATATTTATATTCATATAACTATTTAAAAATATTTTTATTTTCAATTATAAGTTTATTGATCAAATTTGTTAGATTTTATATATTTATTGATTATATGTTCTAAAATATTATGTTGACAAATATGAATGATTAATGTCCTTGAAGATGGGTAAGTGTTCACCTGAAACATTAAAAATATCAATGACAGCACACTTTACAAGAAGTATTCAACCTCATCAAGTTATCAACAGTGGGAATATTCATGTTGAAGAACTGCACGCGAATCCTTGGAGCTCCCACACCCCTGCTTCCTCGGCCCCTGCGGCCCCCCGCAGATCTCCTGCCTGGTAGCCCCCGCCGCTGGGCTCTCAGCCTTCCTTCCCGGCGTCCCCGCAATCGGGCTCTGCCTCCTTCCTCTGGCCTGTGCTACCACTGGAACAGAGTCAGCGGCTGGGTTTTGCGACCGCAGAGGGGCGTAGCTGCCGCCATGAGTGCGCCTGGGGATGGGGAGCCTTCTCCCACTCCGCCAATCTCTTCTGAAGAAGCATTAAGAGGATTGCTATCGCAGAAAGGGAAGAAACGTTTGATTCCAGAAATCCCGAAATTCATCAAAAAAATTGGAGGAAATCCCTGAGATCACCTTGCCAGAAGATCAACCGATAAAAATCGCCCTAGCCCTGGCTAACAGAGGGTTGGTAGGACAATTTATGGGACGCTGGCCCTCTACAAAAACAACAGATGACTAGATCTAACGCAACTGGAGGCCCCAGCTAGAAAAAAATGTGATTTTCTATGCTATCGGAAGAGGGTATTTCATTTTCAAGTTCACCTCCAAAGAAGATCGAGATTTGGTTTTCAGAAACGAACTGTATTTTATGGGAAATCAAGGTCTGTATCTTAATAAGTGGACCCTCGAATTTGATCCCTCAATCGACACCCCTAAAGAGGTCCTAGTCTGGGTCCGACTTCCCAATCTTCTGTTCCATCGCTGGAGCTATCACACCTTGCAGAAGATTGGAAATGGTCTCGGCCGTTTCATTGACAAAGCAGATAACAAGGGCCAATATACCTGCGCAAGAATCTGTGTGGAAGTCGATCTGGAAGTTGGACTACCCAAAGCGGTAAAACTCACAATCGGAGAATGGCATCACTATCAAAAATTGGACTACGAGCAATTGCCTTTCAAATGCAGAACTAGTCACGAACATGGACACTTCCAATGAAATTGCCCAAAAGCTCCAATTGGGGACAAAATGAACAAAGAATGATGGAAAAAAAAATCAAAAAGGGCAAGGCAGACCCAAAACTAACTAAGAAGAAAAATTTAGGGCCATTGGTGAAGCCCCAGCGTAAACCAAAAGCCAAAGAAGTTCCTAAAGAGGGTCCTTCCTCTGGGGAGAAGACAGATGCCATTGGGATCCAAGAGGAACCAGAAGACCTACTGAAGAAAGTGAAAGAAGTCGAAGTAAAGTCAACTCTTCCTCCAACAGAGGATGAACAAGGGGAAAAAGAAGAAAACAAGGAGCACATTAATCTGGGCTCCGATTCTGAGGGAGATTCAGAAGATGGAGTCTCAGATTCAGACAGTTCGCAAGTCACTCCTATCAAGTCGGCCAGGGGACGAAAGTCCAAAAAGAAATAGAGAGAGGAGAAAACTTATCTAGATGTTCTCCATGGCTCTCAGAAAACTCAAAGGAATGATGAATACCAGATCTAGGCACAAGCATGGTAAGGCTCCAAAAGGAGCCACCACCTCCCAAGCCAGTAAATAATGAAATACGTCTCCTGGAATTGCAGAGGGTGAGGCAGCAAGTTGAAAGAAGAAGCTCTAAAAGACATTGTGAGGATGTACTCGCCTGAAATCCTTCTCATCCAGGAGACAAAACTGGAGGACCTTCTACTCCTCCAAGCAAGCAAAGCATTCTGGCATAAAGGCCAAGGGAGAGCAGTCAGCGCCAGAGGCGCCTCTGGAGGGATTGCCTCCTTTTGGCACAGCTCCAAATATGATCTGATTCACGAAGAATGTTGCCCCCATTGGCTACTCACTAAGCTCCTCCATAAAGAATCTGGCCACCAAGTAAGTATGTTCAATATTTATGCTCTGGTTTTACCCACTGAGAAAAAAATTTGTTGGGACTCGCTCCAATCCTACCTTTTCTTGCACAATCTAGAAAATATTATTATTGCAGGTGATCTGAATGTCACACTAGCTGCAGAAGAGAAAAAGGGGGGCTTGCTGGTCAAGGACCCAGCGAGAGAATGGGTTGAAGACCTCATTCTAGATTGGGAATTGGAGGATATCAAGCCCACTTCTGGGAAATTCGCTTGGTCAAACAAAAGGTTAGGCCCCGGCCACATTGCTGCTCGTCTGGACAGATTTATAGTCCAATCCTCCTTCTTGACTTGTGGACTAATGGCCACCTCTAAAACTCTGTCGAACTACACCTCTAACCATAAACCCATTCTACTTGAACTCTCCTTGGATGGAAATCTTGGCCCCATCCCCTTTAGATTCAGTTCTCTTTGGATTCATCAAGAAGGATTCCAAGAGGTGGTCTCCAAGGCCTGGAACCGGCAAGTTCAAGGTTCCCCTTTCTTTGTGTGGGAAGAAAAAATGAGGAGACTTAAAAGGGAGCTCAAGGAGTGGGCTAAAAGGTTGAAATCACCCACCGCCAAAAGAAAGGAGATGCATGACAGGTTAGCAGGTCATCAATTAACAATGGAGAATTCCAATGTAACTCAAATCCTTCTTCAAAAAGAAGTAGAGCTGCAAAAATATCTCCATAGAGCTAGTAGGGATGAAGAAGAGCTCTGGAGACAGAAGTCCAGAAATCTTTGGTTACAGGCCGGAGACAAAAATACAAGCTACTTCCATAAGCAAGTTGAAGCACGCAAGCACTTCAAAACAATAAATGAAATTTACTACCAAAACATTGTGGCTAAAGACTCTGATGGCATAAAGAGAGCAGCCCACTCCTTCAAAGACCTTTACTCTGCCCCGAAAGACCCTCCTATCGATTTTCAAGCCTATCCGATTGATCTTATTCCTCACTTTGTTCAAGATTCTGACAATATTATGCTGACTGCTCCAATCAGTATGAATGAGATTAAAAAGGCTCTTGATTGCATGGATCCAAATAAAGCCTCGGGCCGTGATGGGTTCACAGCAAGGTTCTACCTAACTTGCTGGCCTACAATTAAAAAAGACCTTCTGAGAATGATCTGTAAATCTCAGACCTGTACCAAGATTGGAGGCAGTACCAACTCGGCCTTCCTTGCCCTGATTCCGAAAGACAAAGGCGCCACCGATTTCAGCAGATTCAGGCACATCTCTTTGTGTAATACAAGTTATACGCTGATTACAAAAATAATAGCCAACCGTCTTAAGAAAATTCTGCCGGTCATCATCCCTGAAACCAAGGAGGATTCATAAAAGGGAGAAAGATTCTTGACAATATTGTGCTAGTGCAAGAAAGCAATTCATTCAAGCTGTCATCGAAAAGAGAAAGGCATGGTGATTAAGCTAGATTTGACAAATGCCTTTGACAGGGTGAGACATGATTCCCTGTTTTCTGTGATGGAGAAATTTGGCTTCTCAAAAGTTCTCATAACTTGCGTGAAAGCCTGCATTGCCTCCCCTTGGATAGCGCCTCTGGTTAATGGTCGTTCAACGGAATTCTTCCAGGCCTCGAGGGGGCTAAGACAAGGTTGCCCTTTGTCCCCGCTTCTTTACGCCATTCAAGCTTCGGTGCTCAACTTCCAGCTAGACTACTGTCAACAGATCCAAACTCTACCAGCATTGAGAATGGCTCACAATGTTAAAGACATAAATCATGCCTAGTTCGCTGATGATACTTTATTGCTAGGAGGAGCTAGCATAAATTCTGGTAGAACCTTCAAGAAGGAGTTGGACATTTATAAGGAGGTTTCGGGCAGCAAGATTAACTATCTAAAAAGCACGATCTATGGCTGGAATTGCTCGACCAAGGATTTGACAGACATAGCAAAGCTATTAGAAATGAAAAAAACCCTGACCTAGGAGTCATTTAAGTATCTTGGGATCCCAATCTTCAAATCAAATCCTAAGGTAGCTCACTGGATGTCGCTGCTAGACAAGCTAAAACTCAGAATACAAGCTTGAGGAGCCTCTTGGTTGAATATCGTTGGGAAGGTAATCCTAATGAACTCTGTTCTCATAAGTCTCCCGGTTTATCAGAATTCCATTCTTCTAGCCCCTAAAACCTTTATGAGTAAAGTGGATGGTCTCCTAAGAAGATTTTTGTGGGAGGGAGGGAAAAATAACGAAAGAAGGCTCCATTAGTAAATTGGGACATTATTAAGAAGCCTTTCTTGGAAGGTCTCCAAATGCGGGATATGGCCGTCCAAAATCTTGCTCTGGGCTCCAAGCTCCTTTGGAACATTGTTTCTGGAAATCCTAGTTGGAGCAAGAGAGTTCTGTAGAAAAAATATTTTCATGGGCAGCGTTTGAGGTGTTTGGACCAGCCTCCTAGAATATCCAAAGGATCTCCAGTTTTCAAACTCTGCCTCACAACAATGAAACATTTCAGTCATAAGCTTTATTGGATCCCAGGTAATGGGAAAAAAATAAAAAATTGGGAAGATTCGATTCTCGGAGATCAGCGCTTGAATCAAATGGCAGAACTAGAAAATATCGGAGTTTGGCTTTAGGCCAGCAATCTGGAAACCCTTTGGGACATCTCCAATTAGACAAATGATGCAGAAAGTCTATGGGATGGTTGGAATTTGGGGGAGGTCCCTCATTGGGTGGATGGTGAAGCCAAGTATTGTTGGATTTGCTACAAAGGAAAATCTCCCTTAAAGGCTTCTTCTAAGGACAAAAGAGGGTGGGGTTCTCTTTGAGGCTCTTACTCAGCAGCAGAGGGTTACAAAAGTATGATGGTTGTCCCTAGCATCCCCCAGAGCCAACTCATATGGAAATTTATTTGGTCTTTCCCTGCTCTCCCCAAAATTGACTTCTTTTGTTGGACTCTGGCGCATAAAAGTATCCTCACTAGAGATAACCTTAGGAAGCGTGGAATGGAAGGTCCCTCTAGGTGCCCTCTTTGTGTTTCAAATGAAGAAACGGCGAACCACCTGTTCTTTTTGTGCCCCTTTGCTCAAGAAGTTTGGAGGAGTGTCCAAATGTTAGGACCTGACAAAATAAAGCTTCCAGGAAATATTCAGGACCTGCTAAGAAACTGGGCCAAGTTATCCACGTTCTGTCTCTCCAAAAAAAGCCTTCTCAAGACTCGTTGGATGTGGATTCCCAAATTCACATGCTAGAAACTGTGGCTGGAGAGGAACAACAAAATTTTTAGGGAGGAGAGTTGTAACCCAGTCAGAATTATCACTAAGATCAAAGCCCTGTTGGGGGAGGCTTTAGAAACCAAACCCACCATAAGAAACAGCATGATTCTAGACAGCGAGGAAGATCAATGGTTAAAAGAGCTTGTTCCTAATCATCAAAACAGACCCATTCCTCCTGCTAAAGCCACTACTCATTGGAAATTCGTCTAGAAGAACAGGAATTCATCAAATGGAGATCTGCGTTGGATGATCACTGCCTATTCTTCAATGGGGCCTCTAAAGGTAACCCATGAGAGGCGAGTGGCGGTGGAATTATCTTAAGCCCAGCTGGCTCAACTGAACTGCACTTTACCTGGGGTATGGGGCATGAAACAAACAACAGAGCGAAGGCTCTTGCCTATGGCAAGGCCTAAATCTGGCTATTAAGAGGAATCTCCTCTCCATCTCAGTCTTTGGAGACTCCAGACTAATTATACAGGCTATGAACTTTCAAAAGATCCCTTCTCAGGTGCAGTTAGCCCCCATCCTCAAAAAAATCATAGTGTTGCCCAAGTTTCACAAAATCTCCTTCTATCATGTTTTGAGGAAGTTAAACTCACAGGTGGACGTAGCAGCCAACCTTGGCTCTATCCGAAGCAGGAGATCCCTGTTAATAAACGATGTTGAATCGGACTGCAAAATTCCTTAATTCAGAAGATGCATGGGCCTCTGTATTTCATTGGTTCAGCCTCTCCAAAGCTTCGGGATCAAACCATTTTGAGCTGGACTGTGTTAGGAGGCTCGAACTCACCCATAAGGGAAAGTTCAGAACCCAACCTTGGCAATTTTGGAACTGGTTCAAGATCCTCATGATCCATGTCCAAGACTCTAACTGCTCAATGATCCGCCTTCTTTCAGAAAATACATTCCCCTCTTTTGCAATCATGAAACCTGCCAGCTTATCTCATTTCACGACTCTTGTTCCACTCGCTGGGTTTTTCTTCTGTCGATCTAAAGGAACAACACCTTTGGTTTCTGCTGTTTCTTTTTCCCGAAGAAACAACACTTGTATTTTTTGTTGTTCCTTTCCAAAGGAACGACTCTCCCATTCCTGTTGTTCCTTTTCTGTTGTTTTTCTGCTATTCATTTTCTGTTGCTCCTTTTTCCCGATGGAACAGCGCTTGCTTCTCTTTGATGTTCCTTTTCCAAAGGATCGGCTCTTGTGTTTTTCTGTTGTTTCTTTTCCAAAATGAACAGCCCTTGCGTTTTTGTTGTTCCCCTTTGTTATCTATCCACTCACAGGTGCAGCGCATCTACCTTGGTTCCTGGATCGCAACGAGGATTGTCTTCACTGTTTAGATTCTGCAGTTGTTAGGATTTACCTTTGGTCTTTAGTCGTTGTGTTGCGTCTGGGTAGGTGATGGGGAGTTCACGAGGGCCTCTTCAAGGCCACTTTACCGCTCTTGTCATTCTTGAACACATTACAGCAATCCGCCAAACTTTTCAAATTGAAAAGCAGTGATTCATGGGTTGATCCGGCACTCCGACACGGTGGGTCTCCTCTCTGCAAGCTAAGCAATGGTAGCGGGAACCCATGGCGCCATTTTGGAACACATCAAGTTCTTTTTCTAATCTCTATCTACAATCACAGTGTAACCCATTCAGCGAACTATTCAAAAGCCAAATCTAATTTCTCTGCCAATTGTAACGAGGAAATATAGAGTTTCAGTGTTAAATCCCTCGGCAGCTGATTTGCCGAATTTTAAATAAAATCTAACCGTTTATGTCAAAAAACAGTGGGAATATTCATGCTAAAACATATGACAATTTTTTTTAATTTGTTTGAAATTATTAATAACATTATAATGTGACAAACTGGATTGATGTATTATTTTTATTTTTCATTAAGTTGATATTTATGTTTTATTATTATTATTTTTTTATTTAATACTTCATCTTAAAAACACTGCATCTCTCCCATATTGAGCTGACATTTAAATCTTTACACTCATGTACAGATGCTACATCTCCTATACTAAAACTGTAAAGTGACATAAAACGCAACAAGAAATATCCTTAAGAACAAAATCAATTTAAACCAAAGAGAAGTAGCACAGGACAACATAAATGCCCTCATAGAGCAAGCCTCATTTGATCTTAATCCGCATAATCTTGAACACTTAATCCGCATAACCTTGAACACTGGCCAAACGTCACTAGAAGGACCAAAATGATCACAACTACAGGGCAAGTAAAAGGTTATACAAGTAGAAGATTTTTCCATGGTAGAAACATAGTCAGGGACCTGGACATAAGCATAGTCAAGCTGTCATAGGTGTAGACTTGATCGGTAGGCGTTTGGACCAGTGACCTAAACGTACGCAAAGGGGTTGACTCAAGCACACGCCAAGAAATTGATGAAAATTGGGATGTTAAATGGTCATCTATTCGATGTGTGCCCAAAATATTTCCATCTAAAACTGCACTATTAAAAAGTTATAAAGTTTTTAAAATATAAGTCAGCAGAAAATCTCAAAGTCCGCTACACTTTTATGAGGCATTAATCTAATGACAACACATGAATAGCATCTAAACCAAACAAATTACTACTAAGAAACTATCTGTGATGTTCAAAAGCAAAATTAAAAATAAAACATCTGGCACTTGTATACTCACACATGCCAACATCGACCCATAGCAATGACTGTAGAGTGCAACATCCAGTTAGTGGCAATTTGCCACAAGAACAAACTCACTATATCAGAACTACAAGCTGGTAATGAATTTAAAAGGTCAAAGGAATCGCCATTTTCATCAGAAATGTTTACAAATGGACATTAATCAAGATCCTCCAAATTGCTATACACCCGATATAGCAATACCATCAGATCGAGCATGACACCTGATTTAACAATTTCATTGGATCAATCACAACGCAACTCCAAGAACTCTTGTTTGACACCTTCTGCATTGACAACTACTATTTCCAGCCCATCACCCTGAATCATATGGCAACCTTGTCAGGAGGAAACAAAAGATGCTTGAATTGTAACGGAGTACAAGTTAACAAAAAAAAAATCAGAACTACAAGCTGGTAATGAATTTAAAAGGTCAAAGGAATCGCCAATTTCATCAGAAATGTTTACAAATGGACATTAATCAAGATCCTCCAAATTGCTATGCACCCGATATAGCAATACCATCAGATCGAGCATGACACCTGATTTAACAATTTCATTGGATCAATCACGACGCAACTCCAAGAACTCTCGTTTGACACCTTCTGCATTGACAACTACTATTTCCAGCCCATCACCCTGAATCATATGGCAACCTTGTCAGGAGGAAACAAAAGATGCTTGAATTGTAACGGAGTACAAGTTACAAAAAAAAAAAAAAAAAAAAAAAAACTAGTCAATTCCAACACAACAGATTACAAATATTTTCCACAAGAGATTTCCCAGAAAAACAATTTTAAATAAAAAAGAATGAGATAGAAGCAGCACAGTGTATATGTCTCTTTCAGCAGCTGAAGCAAATACATCCTTCACCAAGTCAACCGCTTCTGTTTCCGATAGTGGAGTTGTAGCATCCTGCTCCACATGAAAGTTTACCAAACATTTACTGTTTCAAAACTAAGGAATACTGCGGAGAAACACAAACCCTAACAAGTTCAATAATGGTTGCCCAAACTCTCGAAACGCTACTAGACAACAAGGTAAAGATTTACAGTCCATGTCTTGGCAGCATTTTCTCATATCCTACTGTATAAAATACATTTCCAAGGTATGGCCCATAATGAATATTAGTTTCAGTACATTCTGGCAAAGGGTGGTCCTCCCAAGTGGCCAGTTCAGCCCAGAAGCACAAGCAACGTAGGAGCTGTCAGGCTGTTAGTCTAAGACTAACTATAGGGCAGACACGAAATTTCGCATGCAATTTCTGCAGTCACTTGAGCATATGTACCATAGTATTTAACATGAGACAAATGATTTATGAGGAAAAAGAGAAGTACGATGTATTTCTTAATAATGAGCTATGGCACTAATTGTCAGCATTTTGCTCATCGAAAATTTCCTTTCCTCTGGAAACATTCCCATCATTGTGAGAAACTATTTTATATAAAAAAATTCCCAGACAACAACATTCTAACATACCTGAGCTGGTAAGAGCAGAGGACTAGGAGATTTAAGCTGATTGTCAAGAACAGGCATCATAAGTGTCCCACCCGTCCCCTGTGCACCATATCCTACTCGTTCATATGAGCCAACTGCATCATATGTAAAGACACAGCCCTTTCCTGTAACAATTTCCACAGCATAGAAGAATTAAATATGCATAGTTAAAACAAAGCAAAGACGATTATATTGTATAAATAGTGAAAGCAAATATACTCAGAGATATATGGCATACCTTCATTGTCTAGGCCACCTAAAACATTGAATGAATAGTATGGGAAAAATCGTTTGTAATAAAGAGTATTTGAGAGAAGCTGTGCCATGGCAGGACAGCTCATTTGCTTGTTATGCTGGTGTTGATAAATCTGCAATTAGCCCATTGTATTAGCTGTGCTATTTAAATATAAATAATAGCACACACACACACACATATATATATAATCCCACCCCCATGTCCTTTTTAAAAGTCAATTGGGTTTATCTCGGGTGGTTGGGAGGAATGACTGGGATCCTCCCTGCCCAGGTTCAATTTCCACAAGTAATATGATGAAATTTGATGTAATGGACCAGAACATGTATATTTATCATAGCCAATATATGGATATTTATCTGTATCGCTATTATAATGATTAAAAACAATAAGCATCCTCTAAAGCAGTGACATTCTTGATTCAGCAAAGCATTTCAAAGCAAAACACCAGAGAACAAACCAATTCAAGCAATGACAACAATAATCTAATGAACAGAAAATCCCAGCCAATAAAATAATGGAATTATCTACATAGAAGCAACATATGTCAGAAAAGATTGCCCACTTGCATACTCTGCAATATGAGCTCTTGAATTATGAAAACGATAAAAATACTCCAAAATACAGAAATCTTTGGTTCCATTATAAATACTAAATGATATCACATTGTAAGACAAAATAATCAAACAACTGAGGAACAGTTTACTCGGCAGTGAATGTAACAGAAAAATATTATTCCTTTGCATAGAGTCTATACGCAATGTTCCACCATGTTTCTAGGACAGGGGGATGGCAGGGTACACACACAAATTCAATAATGAAATACATTGATTCAATGAAATAGAAATAGTAAAATATTGTATACATTGATTTAAATTCATCATTTTAAAATCTAAATTGATTTAAAATTCATCATTTATTATTTTAGAACCTAATTAATACTAAGGAAAAAAAATAGATGCTAAAGTCTAAAGACTGGAACAGTAAATTGAAATTACTAACTTAAAAGTAGTAAAGAGCGATGAGTCAAAGACTCGGTCTAGGGTCATCAGTATCTAGAGTCGAGGCTCAAAAGTTCAACTTAAATAAACCAATGTTATTAGAACTGGACCAGTCATCAAACCAGTTGACCCTCTTGAAATATATAAGTTTATAACTAGATTCGGTCTTCATAACGACATACGTAATTATGATTTTATCATTATGAATTTAATGAAAAGAAAAGAATAAATTTATTACTGTGAGTCTTGAGGCATGGGTTTCATGCTCAAGAGAATTTATTTTACAAGTCAAGCTCCCATTGAGAGCTTCTAGGGCTTGTCATTGAGTCTACAAGTCTAGGGAGTCATTGTCATGTATGAAAGACCCCTCTTCGGCATGTTACATATTGTAAAGAAATTTATTTGAGTCAAAGAAAGAGTCAAAAGAGCCTCCAAGACCTTTCTAAGTGCTTCAAGAAAGTCGGACCAGTCATCAAACCTGTTGACCCTCTTGAAATATGTAACTAGGTTCGGTCTTCATAATGACATATGTAATTATGATTTTATGTATTTAATGAAAAGAAAAAGAATAAATTTATTACTGTGAGTCTTGAGGCATGGGTTCCATGCTCAAGAGAATTTATTTTATAAGTCAAGCTCCCATTGAGAGCTTCTAGAGCTTGTCATTGAGTCTACAAGTCTAGGGAGTCATTGTCATGTATGAAAGACCCCTCTTGGGCATGTTACATATTGTAAAGAAATTTATTTTAGTCAAAGAAAGAGTCAAAAGACCCTCCAAGACCTTGTCTAAGTGCTTCAAGCAAGTCGGCCTTCAAAGGAGCAGTCGGCCTACACAAGATGACATGCTGGCCTAGGATCTATGTCAAGTCGACCTAGTTGCATGGGTGTGAAGCCTATATAAAGGAGGACTCGGCCTCACTTAAGGAGGCATCAATCAAGCATCCACGACAAGGAAGAGAAGTGCAGTGAAAAAAAGGAAGGAGAAAAGAAAAGTTTTTAGGGACTGTTCTTGGGCTAATTACCCAGCACGTGTGACTGCAGCTAGGGTTTCTGCACTGAGGAATTGCAGATCTTGAAGGAGCCAAATTGTAGCATAAAGAAGGATCATTCTTGCTAGCCAAATTCACAAGAAGAAAAGTCCAAGACAAGCGAAGAAGGATCATTCTTGCTAGCCAAATTCACAAGAAGAAAAGTCCAAGACAAGCGAAGGAGAGAAAGCACACAAATCTGCCTCTATCATCCCACATGTGCTACTAGGGTTTCTAAAGCAAGGGTCAAATATTGCAGGCAGGCCGAAATAGAAGGAAGAAAGGTCGAAATAGGAGTCAAGGTATTGGAAGGCTAAATTTGAAGACAAGGAAAGAGCAGCTAATTATATTTGGCAAAAGAAGCAAGGTTGACTTGGTCTTGGGGGAGTTTTTGGTCAAGGGTCTAGGTCTTGGAATTCGTCAATTGAAGTTTCTATTAGAAGAAAAAATTTCGTGGGTTTTCTTCTCAAGATTGGAGAGGTTTTGGCCCTGGCTATCACATATATCTTATGTCCTTTGTCTCATTGTTATTTATGATTTGATAGTTGTTTGATGAAACTTTGAAAGAAACACTAATAATAAAAAGGGAAAGAAGAAGCTAACTAAGTAAAGCAAAAATATATCACAAGCAGTTATCAAGCAAGAGAAATCATCTACTTTGTTGCCCCTAGATTTCTCAACACGGTATCAAAGATTAGGTGACAAAGTCAAGGAAGTGTGGCTTAATGAAGGGCACTCAAGGACCAAAAAACTAAAAGATCATCAAAGGCATTAATCACCAAGGACCTCTCACCTCAAGAGCAGCTCAAAGTAAGTCAAAACCCTAGTTCGTTCAAAGAAGGCATCTACTCATCCAAGGGAAGCAAGATCATAGACATTGTCATCATCATCAAGGATTCAAGTTGATCTCCCTCTCCTTGGGATCAAGGATCATCTTTTGAAGAAAGAAATCTCCATCAAAGAAGTCATCTTCATCACCAAAATCAAGAAGTCCACAAATTGAAGATATTGTCATCAAGAAGTATCTTCTCAAATAGGTTTCTTTATGTCTACATCTAAATCTATCAAAATGTCTTTTTGCAAGGAAAGCAACAAGTTGGTTGGGGCTTCAAACTTTCTAGCATGGAAGAAAAGGACAGATTTGAACCTCATAGAAAATGAAGACATGGAACATGTTAAGGGTTCAATCACTAAACCTCCAAAGGAAGAAGCTCAAGCTCTTGCAAAAGTCATGAAAGGGGAAGTAAGGGCTCAAAGGATTCTCATAGAACCTATCAAGGATCCCCTCATTCCCTATGTATCAAAATTAGAAACATCAAAAGAAATATATGACAAACTTGTAGAATTGTTCTATGTGAGCACTGCAGGAGAAGTGATCTCATTAACACAAGAACTCTACAAGATGAAGATATCAAAAGGAGTAGCGTCATATTTTATGAGCTTCCCTAAACTAAGGGACTAACTACAAGAGTTGGGCGAGATAATGTCTAACAAGGAAACGACTACTATAGTGCTCAATGCACTACCAGAGGAATGGGGTAACTTTACATCAAGTATCTATGGGGAAAAGGAAGCTACTCCATTCAATGAACTATGAAGAAACAAGGTTGAAGGCTAAAAGTGATGTAGGATCAAACGATCAAACTCAAGCATATGTTGCCATGGCAAAGAGGAAAGGAATGTTTGGAAATTTTGGTCCTCAAAAAAGGATGAAGAATATGGCGAAAGTTCAATGTTATGGATGTTCGGTATATGGACACTACAAGTGAGGTTGTCCCAAACTCAAAGAGGACAATAACAAAAGAGGAAGAGAAGAAGCCCATGTCATCGAAGAAGTGGAGGAAGCTGAAAAGAAGAAATCTATGGAGGAAGTAAAAGATCTCTACTATGATTGAGATAAGTATTCTCTACCTAGTTCTTTTCAGTTTTGTGAAATATGGCTATCATGGTAGGAATCATTAGAAGAATGATAGGATGCATCATTTTAGGAGATGGCATCATATGAGCATAGGACTAAAGCAAGAGCTCAAGACATAATCATAATAAGCTTGAAAGATGGTTGAAGTAGAATTCTATCATTAGAAGGAAGTAGCTCTTGATAACCTCACTAGCAGCATATGGGTAGAAGAGAATCATCTAGTATATGAAGCTCATCATACATCATTGGGAAGGAGCAGTTGCAAGATGAGGATAACCATGATCCTCTATTGGAATCTCCATTAGAAGGTTCATCTCTTGGAAGAAGCAAATGTCTTGCTGAGAATTCCACTTTGGATGGAATTCATTGTTTGAAGGAATGATGGTATGATGACGAAGGAATGCAGCATGGTTGAAATACTTTCAATCAACGAAATGAAGTTGTTGAAGTCTAGATGACCAAAAAGAAGGAAAGAGGTATGTATGCATATGTTTGATAAGACAAGTCATGTGATTATATTGTTGCAAATAACAGGGATAGATACTCTACCTCAGAGGTATGATCAAAGGAAAGGGATCTCTTTCGTTGGAAGAATGCACGAAGGCATGGGTCACTTATTGTCTAGATGAAATCAACATAATATGTTCTCGTATGGAATATGAGGTGGTTGATAAGGATGAAGGAACTATAAGTTCCTGGGGAACAATATGTGACGAAAGAAGGAAACAAGAGAACATGAAAGATGCAACTATGATCACATGGAAAAAGAAATCAGCATCTGATGACTAGAAGGTTTGACTATGATTCTCCATAGGAAAGATATGAAGACCTTGGGAAAGGCTGGAAAGAAAGAAGGCCCTTGACAATTGAATATCAGGGAGATGTGTCAAAATGTATGCAGGATGTTGATGTTGCAACAAGCAGATGTCATGATGAAGGGCCATCACAAAAGGTAATTTTAATTTGATGTTCATTTTTTTATTTTTGACCAATATCTGGATGGGTTGATACACAGCTACCTAAAGAAAGGTGTGGATGTCATCTACAACTGATATTCATGTGGAAGGATGGAAGATCCTAAAGGATACATGAAGTGGAGAAGGTAGTTTTATGAGGAAAAGCCAGATATGGTCTAATGGATCACTCTCTGATGAAAGGAATGATACAATCACTGACATGGTTCAACAAGGAAAGTGATGGATGGCCAATGCCCTACAGAGAAGTCCTATAAGATAAAGCTCCATAATATTAAAATGAGATTCATGACATCAAATGGAGGAGCACTACAACCAATTGAAGGTCCCATGTTCTCCACCAATGAAGAAAAAGTTCTTGTTGAAAACAAGTCCCTAGTTAAGAGGGACCCTGGAAGCAAGTTTATGATTAAGGAGAAATTTGGGAAACAATTCCCTAATTGAGAGGGAGCTTGGGTGCATTCCTTTTGTAGGAATGGGTATATCCTCGCTAGTTGAGAGGGAGAGATAGACACATCATTCTTGTCTTCATTTGGGAAGAAAGAATGGAGGATTGGGTAAGCATTTGGCATCTGATACTCTTTGAGGATGTGGTAAGGCATCCAAGATAAAAGTAGTCGTAGAGGACTGATATTCTTTGAGGACTGGGAATCCAAGATAAGAATAGTCCTGGAAGGACATACCCGGTGAACACTTGAGTTGGGTATGCTCCTTGAGAGGCAATGATGATGGTGTCTATAAATCATTGGTCTCGCCAGCATTGTGCTCTAATCTTGTGGAGAGATAGAGTTGTTAGTCAAGGCCTTGCTATGTGACAATGCTGGATGATATGATGTTATATAGATGGGTTACCAATCCGACTCGTCTTACGAAAATTCTTCATATTGAGAATGTCCAAGTACCTTGTATGGATTATGAATACCTCCCTCGTTAAGAGGGAGTGTTGAAATATGTAACTAGGTTTGGTCTTCACAATGACTTATGTAATTATGATTTTAAGTATTTAATGAAAAGAAAAGAATAAATTTATTATTGTGAGTCTTGAGGCATGGGTTTCATGCTCAAGAGAATTTATTTTATACGTCATGCTCCCATTGAGAGCTTATAGGGCTTGTCATTGAGTCTACAAGTCTAGGGAGTCATTCTCATGTATGAAAGACCCCTCTTTGGCATGTTACATATTGTAAAGAAATTTATTTAAGTCAAAGAAAGACTCAAAAGACCCTCCAAGATCTTGTCTAAGTGCTTCAAGCAAGTCAGCCTTCAAAATGAGCAATCAGCTTACACAAGATTACATGTCGGCCTAGGATCTATGTCAAGTCGACCTAATTGCATGGGTGTGTAGCCTATATAAAGGAGGACTCGACCTCACTTAAGGAGGCATCAATCAAGCATCCACAACAAGGAAGTGAAGTGTGAAAAAGAAAAGAAAAGAAGTCTCTTGTGCAGCGAAGGGAAGGAAGGAGAAAAGCGAAGTTTTTAGGGGTTGTCCTTGGGCTAATTATCTCCCATGTGTGATTACAACTAGGGTTTCTGCAATGAGGAATTGCAAATCTTGAAGGAGCCAAATTGTAGCATAAAGAAGGATCATTCTTGCTAGCCAAATTCACAAGAAGAAGAGTCCAAGACAAGCAAAGGAGAGAAAGCACTAAAATCTGCCTTTATCATCACACATTACAGGCAAGCTGAAATAGAAGGAAGACAGGTCGAAATTGCAATCAAGGTATTGGAAGACTAAATTTGAAGACAAGGAAAGAGTAGCTAATTAGATTTGGCAAAAGAAGCAAGGTTGACTTGGTCTTGGAGGAGTTTTTGGTCAAGGGTTTAGGTCTTGGAATTCGTCAATTGAAGTTTCTATAAGAAGAAGAATTCTCGTGGGTTTTCCTCTCAAGATTGCAGAGGTTTCGGCCCTGGTTGATCGCTTATATCTTGCGTCCTTTGTCTCATTGTTATTTATGATATAATAGTTGTTTGATGAAAGAGAACACTAATAACAAAAAGAGAAAGAAGAAGCTAACTAAGTAAAGTAAAAATATATCACAAGCAGTTATCAAGCAAGAGAAATCATCTACTTTGTTGCCCCTAGATTGCTCAGCGGACCCCAAAACCGAGAACCAAGAAAAACCAGTCAACCAGAAAATATATAAAATAAATTTGTTGCAAAAACCTGAAGGAATGATTTTTGGGCAAAGATGGGCACGGAAATCAAGGCACAGAAGACAGCATAAGGTACAGTACGAACAGCATTTAATGTTGTGAGCTGCACCCTGTTCGAGAGAAGTTTTTGAAAAAAAATGAAAAATACGTACAGTCTGTACGAAATCCATACAATAGAGTGTGTATAGTCCATATCTGTACAACCTGCAAATGTATTTTTCCTGAACTTGAAAGATAAATAAATTTGAAGAGCTCTCCAACAGGGTATCCCCAGAGAAGATTGAAGGGGTTTTGCTTGGGTCTAAGTTGACCAAAAAATTTGTGTGTATTTTTATGTTTGTTGCTGGTCTGTTTATGTCCATATTTATTTTCCGCATGTGTTGACAGTCCCGTGTGTTTTAATCTGAAATTTTCATTTCCAGATATTTGTATATGTTGAATGTATGTTTTCGGGAAAGGGCATTTAATTGAATGGGAGTGATAAGGTGAAATTAAAACCAGGTTGGTATTGTAGGAAACTTTTTAGTCATCAAATTTCAACATGGTACCAGACCTACAGGCTGAAAATTGCAGTTTGAAGCAGACAGTAATTTGATACAGCAAACAGTGGTTTGGACAACAAACTGAATTTTTGGACAGCAAACTAATATTTTGGAACAGCAAGGTGAAATTTCACACAAACTGAACTTTTGGGACAGCAAGATGTGTTGGAAAGTTCATTTCTCCATTTTCTTGCTTTTGTAAATTTTGGATAATAGTCATGGCCATGTTCTTAAGGAGGCAGCAGTTTGGGACATATTGCGGCAAGTGGTTGTACCTCCTACTGCTGCAAATGAACTTGTTGAATTCACTAAAAATAATGCAAAGGCAAAAAGAATTTTGACGGACAGTCTAAAGGATCATGTGGTTTGTGGTTCCTCAAGTGAGAGGAAACACATGCACATCAAAAGTGGACAGCTCTAACCACTCTCTATCTGAGTACCAATGAGCGCAAGAAGATGGTACTCAAAGAAAGTTTGAAGAACATCAGGATGCCAAAGGCTGAAAGTGTAGTTCATTATCTTGGCAGGGTCAAACAAGTACGTCATGATTTGACTGCTATTGGTGACGCAGTTGCACCCACAGAGTTTGTTAGGATAGTTGTAGCAAGACTTCCTAAGTCTTGGGAGGTCTTTGGAGATGTTGTTACCTCTAGGGAGAATCTTCCCAATTGGGATAGATTCTAGGATGATTGTGTGTAGCATGAGATATGGAAGACTGGAAGTGGTGGGGTGAAGATAGCAGATGAGGAGGATGTAGCCTTGACAACCAAGGGGAAGAACAAAGGGAAGGCCAGGAAACCAGGTTGGTATTGTAGGAAACTTTTTAGTCATCAAATTTCAACATGGTATCAGAGCTACAGGCTGAAAATTGCAGTTTGAAGCAGACAGTAATTTGATACAGCAAACAGTGGTTTGGACAACAAATTGAATTTTTGGACAGCAAACTGATATTTTGGAACAGCAAGGTGAAATTTCACACAAACTGAACTTTTGGGACAGCAAGATGTGTTGGAAAGTTCATTTCTCCATTTTCTTGCTTTTGTAAATTTTGGATAATAGTCATGGCCATGTTCTTAAGGAGGCAGCAGTTTGGGACATATTGCGGCAAGTGGTTGTACCTCCTACTGCTGCAAATGAACTTGTTGAATTCACTAAAAATAATGCAAAGGCAAAAAGAATTTTGACGGACAGTCTAAAGGATCATGTGGTTTGTGGTTCCTCAAGTGAGAGGAAACACATGCACATCAAAAGTGGACAGCTCTAACCACTCTCTATCTGAGTACCAATGAGCGCAAGAAGATGGTACTCAAAGAAAGTTTGAAGAACATCAGGATGCCAAAGGCTGAAAGTGTAGTTCATTATCTTGGCAGGGTCAAACAAGTACGTCATGATTTGACTGCTATTGGTGACGCAGTTGCACCCACAGAGTTTGTTAGGATAGTTGTAGCGAGACTTCCTAAGTCTTGGGAGGTCTTTGGAGATTTGTTACCTCTAGGGAGAATCTTCCCAATTGGGATAGATTCTAGGATGATTGTGTGTAGCATGAGATACGGAAGACTGGAAGTGGTGGGGTGAAGATAGCAGATGAGGAGGATGTAGCCTTGACAACCAAGGGGAAGAACAAAGGGAAGGCCAGGAAAGGGGCCTCATCAGATGGGGCTAAGGGAAAGAAGAAGAAGAAGAAAGATACAGATATGCCCAAAGTCAAATGTTGGGCATGTCAGAAGATGGGGCACTATGTTGCTTCGTGTCCTGAGAGGAGAACAAGGGTAAGAAGGGTACTGCGACTTCAGCAGAGGTGGAGCAGTTTGCTTCACAGTTTGACAAGGACTTTGCATTTATTACTTCTACATCTAGTAGGAGTACATCATCCAATGTGTGGTACATAGACAGCGAAGCTTCCGACCATATGACAGTTGCACAGGAGTTATTTTCAGAGCTTGCAGAGAGGGCACTTGATATTGAGATTGTACTAGGAGATGACCACATTGTGAGAGTTGTTGGTGTGGGGACTGTGACCTTTGAGAGGGATTCTTTGCCTCCTTTGAAGGTCATGGATGTTTTGTATGTTCCAGGGATGAAGAAGAACTTGATTTCAATGTCTTCTATGGAGGAGAAGGGGCTTGACGTCACTTTCTCAGGAGGGCAAGTATTGATGCATCCCATGGGAGTTTCCATCACTTCGGCCAAAGTGATTGGAGTCTGCTCTGGGAAACTATATAGGTTCAGTTTTCAGTCGGTAGGAGCATTGGTGAGTAGCACATCTGGCAGCAGTCACACTAGTACCACCAGCAGTAAAGACTTGAGCGAGTTATGGCACTAGAGGATGGCGCAATGCATCATGGACCCTTGAGAGTACTAAGGGAGATCACTAAAGGAGTTCCTGATTTCAGTGTCGAGCATTATGAGATCTAAAGAGGTTGTGCTTTGGGCAAGTACACCAAGTTACCATTCCCAGTGAGCAACAGCAAATCTACAAGTATGCTAGACTTGATTCATATTGATGTTAGCGGTCGTATGTCTCATGTGTCTTTGAGTGGTTATGAGTATTATGTTATATTCATTGATGACTACTCTAGGAGGACTTGGGTATATTTCCTAAAGACCAAGGGTGAGGTCTTCAGTCACTTTAAAGAGTTCAAAGCTCTTGTGGAAAAGCAGACAAGTAGGAAGATTTGGGTCTTGAGGTCAGACAATGGTGGTGAGTACACTGATGGTAGGTTTTCTGACTTCTATGCACGGGAGGGCATTGGGAGAGAGTTCACGATTCCTTACAACCCCCAACAGAATGGGGTCTCTGAAAGGAAGAACAAAGCTATTGTTAGAGCCACATAAAAGTCACTTCTATCTGGTCCATACAGTACATATTTTCAGCTTCAAGTGTGTTAAATTATGGTATGTTCTATGCTGAGAGAAATTTAATTCAATTCTTATTATTAACCCAATGTCAATTCTCAGTATAGCAATCACATTAATACAAAAGTAAAATGCTGATAGAACATAAATAAAATCAATAGAAGACAAGCCAAGACAAGAGACATAAGATGTGGCGCTAGCCAAGGACAGACCCCAATGCGGGGAAACTCTTTGATCAATTCTTCTATATTCTTCAATAATTCAGCAGAGAGAGAGAGATAGTACAATATCACAAATCTGTGATTTACAACAGCAGTAAAGAAACCCTAGAAGAGCAATAACGAGGGTGACCAATCAGCTCCCAAATGTCATCAAGATAATCTAGGAGAACTCAGTCTCCAACAACAGTAATTGCAGCCCAAAACAATCAATGTAATAAGGTCAAAGCAGCAGTCAATGCTACAGCATACTGCAGCCAGCACTAACCAGTCAACATTGTCCCAAATGAGCTCTCCAACAAGTTAATGCAGGTTGTCCCTAGCCTAGGAGAGGCTACCCACACAAAGTCGCAGTCAATGGAGGCAATACGCTTGTCAACGCGGGCCTAGATCACCTCAAACAAGATTGGTGTACCTTCCTGCGTCCTTGCTGCCCTAACTGCATCCTCTCACAATGATGCCCTAGCTGCGTCCTCTTTCCCACGTATACCCAAGAGACAAGGAGAGAGATGTGAGGATGAGATGAATGATCTAATGTCTCAAGGTCTCCTTTATTTATATCCCACATTGAGGTTTAGCTGGGGGCGTGCAACACTATTTTACATGTGGCTGACCTTGACAAATTGTCAAGAAATACAAATAAATTCATATCTCCATGAATACATGTCGGAATCGAATGATCGTTAGATCAATCCTACACTTCTCAACGAGAGGAATCCAAGAAAAATATTAGTTGCCATAAATAAGATGACCTACATGGAGTTTGGCCCTAGTTGCCAATTTTAACACTCCCTCTCAACTAGGGAGAACTCCATCTGCTAGTCCATCTGTTTTTCGATTCTATCTCAGCCATCAAATGCACTGCTCGGCTCTGCTCTGTTGAACTATGAAGAAGAAGAAATGACCGAGAATGTATCATATCATCCTCTACTGACCCGAAGTCAGTCCCAGATAAAAGAGAATGCCCAATAGCACTCTTACTAATCCGAAGTCAATCCCAATGAAGAGAGTCTGTCATACCACTCTTACTGACTCGAAGTCAGTTCCAAAAGAGAGTGAGTTATATCACCCTTACTGACCTGAAGTCAGTTCCAATTGATCCCAAATCATTGTCATCTTAGCATAGGGAGTACGGTAGATACACAATGCGTCCATCAGTACTACTATGGTACCTATCCTCATTTCCCTACTCATTGGCCACATGAGAAGTACTTCCCATGAGTCCCAGACTGCATGGGTAAGTCGTCTCGGCAGGAGAAGGATGAACCACTCATCCTACCTACATGTTGCCACAGGGTATCACAAGGGAAGGCTGAATCATTCACCCAGTACATAGCGCACCACTAGGGGAGGGTGAGTCACCCTATGGTCGCTCGTTGCTCCAAGAAGTACCCCAATCCCCCCAAAGCTCCTAGAGTTCAATGTATGCATCATACAGGACCCTCATAAGAGGGTCTCTCCACGACTCCTAGTCGTTCTCAGAAAGTCAAGAATTTGACGTTTCCCAGGGGCTTCGTCAGAATGTCGGTGACCTACTCATCAGTCCCAATATGATGGAGCCTTATTGCTCCTCGTTGTACCATATCTCGGATAAAGTGGTATCTAATATCAATGTGCTTGGAGCGATCATGAAATATGAGATTCTGGAATCCCACTCTGGTTGTCGCAGAGGATCATAGTAGTATCCAGCGTATGTCCAAACAACTCACTGAAAAGATTTCTCAACCAGACAGCCTCACCAGAGGCCATACTAACAGCAATGTACTCTGCCTCAGCGGTGCTCAAAGCCACTGACTTCTACTTCCTGCTTATCCGAGATATCGAGGTAGAACCCAAAGAGAAACAGCACTCAGAATTGCTCTTTCGATCCACCACACTGCCTGCCCAATTAACATCGGAATATCCATGTAGCCTCACATCTCCGGCAGTGTATCTCAACCCATGAGTGATTGCACCCTGAAGATATTTCAAAAGATTCTTGGCACCAATCCAATGTGAGTGATGAGGCTCAACCATATATTGGCTCAACGTGTTGACTGCAAAACATATATCCGAATGGGAGTTCACCAAGAACATCAATGCTCCTATGAGTTGACGATACTGAGAAGCATTACCCAATACAAGTCTGACAGCACTATCGCATAACTTCTTGAAGTTAAGCTCCATCGAGGTAGTCACGGGCTTGCAGTCCACCATACCAAATCTCTCCAATATCTTCACCACGTATTTTCCTTGAGATAGGAAAATTTCTCTTGGCTTTTGCCAGACCTCCAGCCCTAAGAAATAGCGCATCAGTCCTAGGTCCTTCATCTCAAATTCGGAAGCCAACTCCCTCTTACATTTCTGAATGAGAGGGTCTACACCTGTCAGAAAGAGGTCGTCAACATACAGCACCAGTATGAGAGGCTTATCCATCCTCAACCTTAAAGTAAAGGTTTGGATCAGCTTCACTCCTAGTGAATCCCAGCTTCATCAAGTAGTTATCGATCCTCTCATACTAAGCTTGGGGTGCTTGCTTCAACCTGCATATGAGAGATTCTCGATTATGAATCTCAAACCCCTCAGGTTGTTCCACATAGACTTCCTCTTTAATCGAACCATGCAATAACGCGGTCTTGACATCCATCTGATGTGGGTTCCATCCTTGCGAAGCGGCAAGGGCTATGATCGAGCAGATAGTGGTGTATCAGGCAACAAGTGCAAATATCTCATCATAATCTAACCCTTCCTTTTGAGGGAAGCCTCGAGCAACAAAGCGAGCCTTGTTCTTTTCAGCGCTCCCATCAGCTCCATGCTTGATTTTGTAAAGCCACTTCGAGGTGAGAACTATTTTGTCATGGGGTCTGGGGACCACATCCAAGACATCATTCTTCATGATGGACTCGTATCCCTCATTCATGGCATCCTTCCATACTTGATGCTTCACGGCAAAGCATCTTCGAACGATGAAGGCCCATTTTGAATGATGGTGCTCATAATGGTCAAGTATCTCAGATACCTGGTTGGCTTCTTACTTTCACGAAAAGTCCCTCTAGGTGCAATATGTCCCTCAACATCATCAAGAGTCCCCCTAAGCCATGAGGGCCTCTTCCTAGAAGAGGTAAGCTCGTCCGAAGGGGGATCAATAGGATCCATATGTTCTTCCACATCGGGCATCATCTCATCTCTGTTCTCATCCGGCTTCGTAGTGTCAATTTCTTTATCTTTCCTTAGAATAGGAAGATTGTCAACCTTGCTAAGAGCCATGTCTTCGTCAAAGGTGACATCATGACTTATCTCGACTTCCCTTTGACCAGCGACAGATTCTATAGTCCTTAGAATTTTCGCTATAGCCCACGAAGATTCCCTTCTTTCCAGATGCATCCAATTTGCTTCTTTTCTCTTTCGGCACATGAAAATATACGGGACTCTTTTCTTTTCTAAAATGAGAGACATCAGGTTTCTTACCAGTGAACATTTTTTCGAGAGTCTTGGAATCTAATGCTTGATGAGGGAATCGGTTTTGAACATATACGGCGGTATTCGCAGCTTCGGCCCATAGGAACTTCGGAAGCCTTTGGTCATGGAGCATGGCACGAACAGCTTCCACAATCGTACGATTCTTCCTTTCCGCCACAACATTATGCTTAGGAGTGTATGGTGTTGTGGTCTCCCTCTTAATGCCAGCTTCTTTGCGAAAGTCATGAAACTCATTGGATTCATACTCAGTCCCATTATCAGTCCTTAAGATCTTGATCCTTTTCTCGGTTTGATTCTCGATCAAGGCTTTGAAGTGACGGAACCAGGAGAACACTTCATCCTTCTTTTTCAAGAAGTATATCCAAGTCTTGTGAGAATAATCATCTGTAAAAGTGAGATAATATAGATATCCTCCCAAAGAGTTCACAGGCATCATACCATATATGTTGGAGTGAACCAACTGCAAAATGTCATAGGTCTTGCTATGGCTAGAGGGGAATGTTCCCCTTTTGAACTTTCCTTCGGCACATCCCAGACATACACCTTCATGCTCTATTTTGAACTCGAGCATCCTTGTCACCATTTGTCTCACATCGGGTAAAGCCTTATAATAAAGGTGGGCAAACCTCCTATGCCATAGTTCAAACTGAAGAGATGTGTCGCAAGACATGACTCCCAACAGACTTCCTCCAACTTGTTACAAGGAGTTAACTCGAAACCCAAGAGTGAAAACATCTTTAAAATTATTTTTCCACACACGTACCTTGCCATCGATGAAGGTTAGTCACCTTGTACCCTTTGTCTTCCATTGCGGAAATGGACACCATCTTTTTATTGAGTTCAAGTACATATAAGACTTCTTGCAAATGAATTGTGTTACCCTGATTTAATTGAAGAGTAATATTTCCTACACCCTTTACGGGATAGGTGGAATTCTCTCCGAGAATAATCTCCAAGTTTGTCTCCTTCTCTATCAGATTAGAGAGAGCTTCCTTGTAACCAGTGAAGTGCCTTGAGGCACCACTATCAATAAGCCAATTTCCCAACGAGTCCAAAGGAGAGTTAGTGGAGAGGGACGATATCAAATAATACTCATCTTGCTTATTGTTAACAACATTTGATTCATACTTGGAGTTCCTTGCTTTCTTGGAGAGTTGACCACTTACTTGATTTCCCGCATTTCTCTTTCCTTTGCCATTGAACCTGCCATTCCTTTGATTATGGTTGGAGTTGCCCCGGGAGTGATTTTGATCATCGTCATATGATGAGTCCTTTCCATTTGGACACTCCCTCGCATAGTGGCCAAATTTATTGCAAACAAAGCATCTTCCCTTCCTTCCACCCTTCGATCCGGTCTTTCCTTTGAAGTGACCTTTAGACCCAGAATTATTTCTCCTTTTGGCATGAGAGGAGAAAGCAGTGGGATTGCCTTTGCTTGAAGGAATTTCTTGCTCCACCATCCTTGTCTCTTCTTGAACGCATCTCGCCATCAATTCCTCAAATCCTCAAATTCAATCATTGTTGAGAAGAGTGGTTCTAAATACATACCATTCGGATGGGAGCCCTCCAAGAGTAGTGATAGTTAGTTCCCTGCCAAAAATGACTTCTCCAATTAATAGGAGATCATTCTTGATCTCTGTGATCCTTAAGTAGGATTGAATATCCTCGTCCTTGCCCTTCTTAGTATCCTTATGAGGATACCCATGAAGACTTTTGACTTTTTCCAACTGTCTTCGGTGATTGCTCCTGCTCTTGTTTGGTCTTTGTCTTCACCTCACCTCTGATACCATGTTAAATTATGGTATGTTCTATGCTTAGAGAAATTTACTTCAATTATTCTTAATAGCCCAATGTCAATTCTCAGTATAGCAATCACATTAACATAAAAGCAAAATGTTGATAGAACATAAATGAAATCAACAGAAGACAAGCCAAGACAAGAGACATGAGATGTGGCGCTAGCCAGGGGCAAACCCTAATGCGGGGAAACCCTTTGATCAATTCTTCTATATTCTTCAATAATTCAGTAGAGAGAGAGAGAGAGATAGTACAATATCACAAATATGTGATTTACAACAGTGGTAAAGAAACCCTTGAACAGTAATAACGAGGGTGACCATTCAGCTCCCAAATGTCATCAAGATAATCTAGGCGAACTCGGTCTCCAAGAGCAACAATTGTAACCCAAAACAATCAATGTAATAAGGCCAAAACCGCAGTCTATGCTACAGCATACTACAGCCAGCCCTAACCAGTCAATGCTATCCCAAATGAGCTCTCCAACAAGTCAACACAGGTTGTCCCTAGCCTAGGAGACGCTGCCCACACAAAGCCGCAGTCAATAGAGGCAATATGTTGGTCAACGCAGGTCTAGATCACCCCAAACAAGATTGATGTACCTTCCTACGTCCTTGCTGCCCTAACTGTGTCCTCTCACAATGATGCCCTAGATGCGTCCTCTTTCCCACGTGAGAGTTGCGTCCTCTTTCCTTTGTATACCCGAGAGACAAGGAGAGAGAAGAGATGTGAGGATGAGATAAATGATCTAATGCCTCAAGGTCTCCTCTATTTATATCCCGCGTTGAGGTTTAGCTGGGGGTGTGCAACACTATTTTACACGCTAGTCGACCTTGACAAATTGTCAAGAAATACAAATAAATTCATATCTTCATGAATACATGTCGAAATCGGATGATCGTTAGATCAAATCCTACACCTCTTGATGAGAGGAATCCAAGAAAAATATCAGCTGCCATAAATAAGATGACCCACATGGAGTTTGGCCCTAGTTGCCAATTTTAACAAAGTGGGGCATGGAAATCAGGGCAAAGTGGGCACGATTTTCAAGGAGTTTTGGGCTGAAGAGATAAGTTGTATTTTCCTATTTTGTTTTGTCTGCAAACGTATTTTTCTTGAACTTGAAAGATAAATAAATTTGAAGATCTCTCCAATAAGTTTTCCCCGGAGAAGATTGAAGGGGTTTTCCCTAGGTCTAAGTTAACCAAAAATCTATGTATTTTTATGTGTTGCTGCTCTATTTATGTCCATATTTATTTTCAGCATGTGTTGATAGTCCCATGTGTTTTAATCTGAAAATTTCATTTCCAGAATTCTATATGTTGAATGTATGTTTATGGGAAAGGGCAATTAACTGAATGGGAGTGATAAGGTGAAATTAAAATCGGGTTGGGATTGCAGGAATCTTTTTAGTCATAAAATTTCAACACAAAAAACCAAGAAGGTCTAAGCTCGTTTTGATGTGATGCAAATAGAAGTCAAGAAGCTACAAACAAGTTCTCCACGAAAGAACAGGGGGCCAATGCAGTGATGAATATTTTTGAGACAAGCTTAGGCTTGTGGTTGTTTCGCCTTGCTTGAGAGGGAGTGAGGGTGGACAGCGTATTCTCCATGTGTCATGTACTAGGTTGGGACTAACAGTTGTAAGCCTTAGTGAACGCATTAGTAAGGAGAATGGTTAATTGGATAAACATCTAGGACCAATATTCTTTTAGGATCTATACTTTGTACATTAATCCAAGATAAGAACGGTCCTAAGGAGAAATATTTCCTAGTATGGAAATAGTCCTCTAAGGACATATGTGGTGAACATCTGGATGGGGTATTTGCCTAGAGGCCGTGGTGTCCAAATTTATGTCTCCCAACATTGTGCTCTGATCTAATGGAGAGATAAAGCTTGTTAGTCAAGGCCTTACTATTTTAGTCCTACGGACATATATGGTGAACATCCGGATGGGGGTATGTGCCTAGAGGCGGTGGTGTCCAAATTTATGTCTCCCAACATTGTGCTCTGATCTAATGGAGAGATAAAGCTTGTTAGTCAAGGCCTTGCTATTTTTTACAATGTTGATTATAATGACGCAAATCATCATTGATGCTTATGAATCCAAATCCTTTCTTATATGAATGTTTCAACTTGAGAGTATCGTATTGTGTTATTATGAATACCTCCCTAGTTAAGAGGAGGTGTTGGAAATGCAACTAGTGCCAAACTTCATAATGCAATCAAACATATCATTGATGTACTTATTATATTCATTTATTATTTTATTTTTTTAACCACATGGTGAATCGGTAACTGCCAGGCCTAATCTAGGGGAGACCCAGGATCAAACCTCATAGTTGCCACTATAACACCAAGAGCATAACCAACCACCTGCAAGTCGGGTATACTAAGTTCTATGATTTTAGCAAGAGCAGACTCACGGGAAAGGGGAATCCGCCCCTCTAGCCGCCACCACAGCAGGTCATTGTACTCAATGAGGTTTGAACTTCGATCTCCCCGGGCTTCGCCCATGTGACTTACCGTCAAACCACACATCATTGTACTATTCATTTATTATATTCATCATTATTAATTTATTTTAGTCAAAGCATGTTCTCCATGCTTCTAGGGTCAATTGAGTCGAAAAGGAGATTTCATGAGTCAAAAGAAATTTATTTGAGTCAAGTCCAATTTGGACTTTTTGTAAGAAAATAAAAATTAAAAATAAAAAATTTTGAGTCAACAGTCAAAAATGTCATCACAAAGACCAAGTCAGCCCTCCTTGAGTAGTCGACCTATGTGGCACCTTTTTTACCCTCTTGGATAGTTATTCATCACTCATCAACACACATCGAGAGAAGAAATTTTTGGGTTTTCCCCCTTGTGGGGTTTCGCCCTAGCTTGGAGCCTAATTTCTAGTGTCTATTGTCTCTTGTGCATTATGTTCTCTATGTTTTGCTATTGTGTAATTGCTTGATGACATAAATAAACAAATAAAAACTAGGAAAAGAATATATATATCGACAAAAAGTAATTACCATAAGAAATTCTATTCCCTATCAGAATTTCAACACATATAACCCAAATAACATCGAGTGCAATCCATCTTTGAACCAAAAATTCATCAACAAAGAGGCTCTAGATGGCCTCTATAGTCCAAAAAAAATATCATGCTACAACAAATACCTACATATCATCTAAATCATTGCCTATATTATGATCCTCATCATCAATAACACCCTCAAGCTATAAAATAAGATAGAAAAAGCTTAACATGTCAAATCCAAATTTTGTTCGACTGGCGAGCACATTTTTACTAGGGTCCTGACAGAGGAGTTCAACAATCAATGCAACCAACATCAAGGTACATAGAAGGCTTGGTGCTCTTGACTAAATGCTGGTTCCATACCCTCATACATACAGTGGTATTCTCCTCTATCTTTCGTTTTCATCCTTTTACTTTAAAAATTTAACATTACCATTGATTACAAAGTATTAATAGGGCCCTAGGGTTGAATATTAGGCTTTCCCACTCATAAATTATTGTTTTTAAGCAAAAATCAAGGGGGGCAACTAGAGGGGGGGATGCCTAGAAGCCTCCCTCTTTGAGGGGGGATGCCCACAAGCACCCCTTCTAGGGAAATGCATATCCCACGTAGGGAAAAGCATTTCCCCGGGCGTTCCCCCATTCTGGGAGCATAGGAAATATGGGAAATGCGCTTCCCACCATAAGGGGCATATCACCATGTAACATTGTTTATACATAAGTTAAGTCTTCCTAAGTTTAACACGCAACTAACAGTTAAGATAAGATAATTTTAACTCTGTCAAACAAATGTCCAAAAGATAGGCAAGTAGGACTTGGAAGTACAATTAGTGATAGCCATCTGTAGGAGTGCCCTCGACTACCCAAAAAGAAAAAACAAAGAAAAGATGTATCTAAATATTACATGTATAAAGAACAAAGAAAAGGAGTGCAAGAGATCAATTACATGTCCATAAGGTAGATTAAAGAGGACACAGTATACATCGTGGAATCAATCATTGAGAAGGATCCAATGCACTATCTAATGATGTTGTCTAGAGAGTGTCTACTGCTAAGAGGACATGGCTCGATGATCTTGGAAAGCATACAAGTGCCATGACCAGATTTTCTACTTGCATTTACAGTGAAGCAAAGAATCTTGCAATATGACTCTAGCTCAGATTCGGTTGTTGATCTGATCTATGTCAAGAATGAGTACCACTAGCTTCTATTGCAAAAACTGGACCAACCAAAAGGATAAACACTATATGTGGTCTCAATATCTCACTAACTTAATGTATATTGTGCCACTCATCAAAAGAATTACAGCTCTTGGACAGCCTAGTAGTATAGAAGAAAGTTTAGAAATTTCTGCATTTGAATTTTAACTATGATCACATGTAAATAATTCATAAGATTTCCAATTTAATGAACAATTTAACACACAAAATTTCCATCCACCAGTATCTTCAGATTTTGGTGAATTTCCATGTAATTTACACACTGAAAGTGATGCTTTGCACAATGGAAATTGTTGCACCAGCAAGAGAAACATATAGACATAGATTGAAAAGTTTCCAACCTTCACACATGGACCAACAAGCCATCACATCACTCAAAGTTTGTTTTTCAGATCTGAAAATGCATGTTGTAATTTATTTGTGTTCATCAGAAGATGTGTTTGTAGTGGATTTCTCAAAAATCTTGGTGTATCCCAATGATTATGAAGATTGGAGAGAAGAAATAACAAACTTCCATTGAATTAAAGATTCGCCTCTATTGCATGTCACATCATTCATTAGTGCTATTTTAAGATTAAATAATGTTCACGAGGATAAAGATGTTCATAATTTCTTTGAATTTTTGTGAAAGTGAAAGTTTTGAATGGTGTGAAAAACTGGCGGAAAAGAAATTTCATCACATTCAGATTTATTCAAGGCATTTCTCAAGTATTGGCTTCCTCTTCATGAAATAGACAAGTGTGAAGCAATGTTATCAGTACCGAACCGATGATAGAACCAGAAAACCCTCTGAACCAGGCACCAGTTGAAACCAAACCGGAACTGATAAAAAAAGGTCGACCAAAAACACACAAAATATTCAAATTTTAAAGAAAAACTTATATATTCATGAGCATCCATATGAATCCAAACCATTTATGCACAAATAAGCAAAATATATCATTTATATAGCATGTAAAGGTGCACATAACCAAAATAGCATCGAGTGCAATCCATCTCTGAACCAAAAATACATCAAAAACAGACTCTAGATGGCCTCTAGCATCAAAAAAAAATCATGCTACAACAAATACCTAATTCCTAATTCCACATATTACTCACCAGATGTCTTGCAGATAAATTTTTCTGTAGTGCCTTTACATCAGCCTGAAATCCTGATGAGCCCATCACACACTTATCTGATCTGCAATAACCAATGCACAACATATCATGTAGCGAATTTTTTAAAACTAGAATGCAGCCTGAAAGCTTGAAGCAGCATGCAATATATGATCAAAAAGTCATTTAATCAGCGAACAATTGGTACATTACACAAGATTCTCACCAAATGCTTGTGAAAGGAATATAGTTAGAAGCTTGATCCTTTTTATGCATTTTTGTTTACCTAAATTTACAAGTGTCACACTGTCATGTAATCTGTGTTACTGGATCCACAGGGTCTTGATGCTGGATCCGCAGATCCACATTTTGGATACAGATACGGACATGGACCCACCACATAAACTGATCCTTCAAACCTGGAAACATATCCCATGCTACAGACAGATCCTGTACCAACTAGCCCTCACACACCAGATCCCAAGCATACAACATTAGGGTTTTTGGATTATTTTTGTTCCTTTTTAAGGATATTTGCCACCTATTTGAAACCATAAAAAGCAAGTACTCTTTAGATTTTTAATTAGATTACATATTAGTAATCTATAGGCTGTATAATCATGTAAGTAAGTTATTAATTACCTATAGGCCATATAGCACATGATAATGCTAGTAGGAGAGGTCTGACATATCAAAATTTTAATTTTCAATATTTGATAATGCTAACATGAAAGCTTTGAGACAATGCATGGATAATCATATATAGTGTACAAAGACTAGTTGTGTCAATAATAATTTAATTAGATCAATCCCATCCAACTCTCAATGAAGAGTCCTCTTCGAAAAATATGATACATAGACTATAGCATGTTCTCAAATAGTGTATAACATTCATTTACCATTATAACTAGATGGGAATTTTTAGATTTTGAGGTTAATTTTATGGAAGATGACAAGTTGATCATGATGTAGAGTTGAAATATTCAAATGATGAGCATGTAGACCCATTTTTCAACATGTAGTTAGACCTACTCTACATCATCATATCAATAGAGTAATCATTGATGAGATATTCAATTTTGTATTTACATTTATCCTTTTTTGTATAAAGCATGATGCATCATGATTTCAGTTTTCAGATTTATAAGTTATCTAATGATTTAAGTTGTACTATTTTAATTCAAGAATGGCTTTGATTTTTAACTTTGAATTTTTTTTATTTTTTTTAAATAAATATTATTGTATTTTTCATATGTGGTGTTTCCCCACCATATCCAGATCCTAGCTTTCCAAAAATCTGGTGGATCCATATCTGTTTCTGTTTCCTGGTAACTTAGATTGTAACAATCAAATCTTAAGGCGGCATAGAAAATTAAAAGCTCAAAACATGGACTACCATGGATTGGTACATGAAGCAAAATCACAAACAAAGAGTTCGTCAATCTACTTATAACAACTTGCTACGCCGTATAAGTTTATAACATGCTCCTCCTAACAATTTCACACCCCCAACATGAAACCTCAAAAATAAGGTACTTGCAGAACAAATGATTGAGCTTTAATATTTTAATTTTATAGTTAGAAGCTTAATCTTTTTCTCATTTTCATTTTTCTAAATTTATGAGTGCCTTGTAACAAGAAAATTTAGAGGCAACATAGAAAGTTAAAATCTCAACATATGGGCTACCATGTATTGGAACAATGAGAGGCAAAAACATTTGTTGAGTATGTTGTCATTGATGTCAAGCAACAGATGCAGCAAGAGCAGCAGGTGCAGGATGACGATGCAGATGATGATGAAGCCCTAGGATGTTGATGATGTGGCAGAAATCCTAGCTGCATGACAAAACCCTAACCCTAAGGTTCGGATCCCTTGGAACCCATGATGCAGGTGATGATGATGCAGCTTGATGATGTGATAAGGTTATTCTCATCACTGATGTTGCAACTGGATGATGCGGGTTGATGAAACCCTACCTACAGGATAAAACCCTAGCTCTAGGGTTTGGCTTCCTTGGAAGTTGTGCACACCCCACAGTTGTTGGAGTTTTTGAGGAAGCAGATCAATGAGGTTTCCTTTGTGACCCTCGCCATTAGATTCTACTTGTTATGTTATTTCCATTGACATGTGGAGCATCTCGTGGGCCTTCACGGTTTGAGAGATACGCTCCGTCAAAGTTTATGACCCCAGCTAGTGATCCAAAACCCCAAGGGCTGTTGAGGTGGCATCACATTATTGCTCAAATATTTGATGATGTGGCATGATGGCTTATTGATTGAAATCCCTAAATAATTGATGATGTGGCAACATACAATTGGCTTGACTATGGCTCATATCTACAGGATAAAAAAAGACTTTTATTAAGAAGCCAAATCAAACAATTTTTTTGAAGGAATTCAAATTTAATTATGGTTGAGGATATATTTAAATTTAATTTTCAAAGGTAAAATTTGGGGCCAAAAATCAAAGTTAAAATGTTTTAATTTTCCCTCCTAATCGGCCTCATTGCAAAAAGGGACTTTTGGAACAAAATTTTAATTTTAATATTAGTGGGTCCACTCCCTAGAAGCCTCTAGGGTTTTTATAAAAAGAGAATCAGCTGCTGTCCAAATACACGTTTTGATTGAATGCTCTGAGGTCATCTGCAACATCAAGGTTACAAGGAATTTGTAGTTTTACATTTGCAGCGTAATGGAGTTAGTAAAAATTCTTTGAAAGCCAAAGTCTTGCCTGGGTTCTGTCTTGGATACGTTCCTCGAAACGATTCAAATATTTATTGAAGAAGTCATATTTTTGGGCGTATTACTTTTGCTCCTTTTGGTTTGGGTTTTGTTTCTGAGCTAAATTCTTATTTCGGCTTTAATCTTGGGAGATTCGCTGGGTTGTACATCTTTATGGGCTTCTTTGAATTTTGCGCAGGTTTTGATCACTCTCATTGAACATTAAGTTTGGTGGTGTGCTCTAGCCATCCCTGACACTGTTCCCCCATTCTAGAAAATTCTCTCTCCCTCTGTATATATACAACTATTATTTTCTATATATATTTTATTGTTGTCCCCAACCCACTATACCCTCAAACCTGGGGGTGTGCTCTAGCCATCCCAGACACTGTTCCCTCATTCTGGAAACCAGTGCAGCATAGTATAATACCAATAAAAGACCCTATTATGACACTGGCATATTAACACAGCAAGGATTCCATTTCCAAATTTAAATGCAACCAATATCAGGACAATCATATAATAACAGATAAAAGTTTGTTTTTATGGGAGACAAGCAGCCAGCCTACACATTCAAGGTTCCAAGTTACATGATTGAATGCATATTCCTATAGTAAAAATTGGAAAGAGTTGTGAGATAAGCAAACAGTCACTATCTACATTTAAAATAGTAGAAAATCCCAACGATAAAAACAACTTAGATTGATTACTATTAGCTTGATTTTGTTCCATAGCTAGCCTAACACAATTTAAAGTTAGATATTGACATTTAACGTCTAATATTGGCCAAAATCATCTAGTGAGACCGCCAAAGGTACAAACATAAAAGTGACCATGGGGAGTTCATCTGGAGAAAAAGAGGATTTAGAACAGATAGAAAAAGACACAACAAAGCCCACAAGAGTTGAAATGGACAATCCAAAGAAGGGCACCGCAACGAGAGAACTTTGGCATTGCCACCATCCAACATTATCAAAAACAAAGACACACAGTGACACCAATGTCAAAATTCATTATAACTCTATAATGAGCATGACATGATTTTGCAAATCTATGATTATGCAAGTTTTTTCAAGACCTTAACAAGATATTTTCATGCCCTTGCAAGTCTAACCACAAGAGGAATAGTTTACTTTCTTTTGGGAACAATTAGACAAGTATTGGTATCGGTGTTCTCAGGATATTCAAGAGCAGAGTGGTAATACAAAAGTTGATTTAAAAGAATCTTGTTCAACAGATAAAGAAGTTATCTATTGCAGAAAATAGAAATCATGGTTTTTTTAGATCCTCCTTTTGTAGGCAGTTAAAAAAGTTTGCAACATACAAATTTCCTAAGATCTGGTTGAAGAAAAATGAACTACCACAACTGCCTACAGCATTTTTTAAATCAATGTGAAAAATGCAAAAGGGTACAAAGCAAGTTAAATATTACTGAAAGTACTTTATTTTATGAGATGAGAAATCTACAATGCATGCACTTATATCGATAGCTAATATAAGCTTATATAGAATACTGAATATATCCAGGATCATCAGACAACTTGACCTAGCATTCACATTGTACAGACAATGGTGGATAATGAAACTATTTAGCAAAAACAAAGGTTTTTCAATTCGAAGTCCAGTTTCACAAGAATCGTGAATGTCTTCCAATACCTTTGTTAGATGTGGGATTCTATAGTACATACCTTAGATTCAGACCAAAGTTTTGCAGCAGAGTGATAAAGGAATATAGGGCATTTGTTGTTTAATGCACTATTTGCAAAGCAAAATTATACAGAAGCACTCTAACCCCAACGTTGCTAGAACCACTATCTGTTTCTCAATTCTAATATAAATGTTGCTGTTGTCAGGGTCCCTAATGTTATGGATACCAAGAACTGCACCAACAGTGATCTGAAAAACTGTGACAGCCAACCTATCACAACCCAAACTACTAAGATAACAGCAATGTATTGCCAAACAGAGCATAGAGTTCTAACAGTTGGCATAGAGTTCTAACAGTTGCAAGAACAGCAAAAGCAGCTACTTCTATTAGAATCTAAAGCAGTGAGAACTTTCAAAGCTGAACAACCAATTAGATATAATTTAGTTATATTACTGTCCAATGAATGACCAAAAAAGGGGTCAATGGGCTGAAGGGAACAAAAAAAAATGTACGGTGATAATCACCTGCAGGAGAAACTAAGCTTAATCCCAAAGCATAAAGTAAGCCAAACTGACAGGTACATGAGAAATGCATGAAGGAGTGTTGATCAAGTAATGTTGGAATATGAAAAGATAAAAGGCAGGAGCTAGATATAACAGCAAGGTAATATCTGCATCATAGATAATGTCTACAGAAAGGAGGATATGGGTGACCCCTGTTACCACAAAATAAGAGACTAGTTATGGCAGCTCCCAAGTGACCTGGCAAGCAAATGAGCTTCAATAGGGAGTACAGGTTGTAAGATACTAGGCAGACACCTGCAATTCATTGGAACTCCCCTACCACTCAAGGTCATCAGAAAGAATCAGGTAATGGAACACTAGAAGGAAGTACTCCGTGAGGGACCATTTCAGCTTTGGGATCACATAAAACTGGGATGTATGTTGACCCAATGGGATATGACATCAGCACGATGGTGTGAGCAAAGCCCCAGAGAAACCCTTGTTGGAAACGATATACTATCTGCAGGCCTAGAGGAGATGTGAGGTCTCATTGACCTAGATGTTGATGTGATATGGGATTTTCTATATAGTGTGCAGTCCTCAGTCATCAAGATCTAGAGAGAAAAGGAAGTGTTTAATCTAATGGGGTTTATTCTAGGTGGACCCTATCAAATTTGTCTCCTAAGAACTAGTACCTCCCAAAAAAAGTGACTGGATCCAAAGTGATTGATGGTTGAGTTTACACCTCACCTCATTTGAGATCAATGGTTAGGATTCATCAATCAAATTCACTAATGCAAAACCCTTTGCATTTCATTCTATTAAACTCACCTTTTATAAAAAAAAAAACTTCATTTTAATTAATCCTTTAATTAGCCCAGAGGGGGGGGAGGTGGAAGGAGAGAGAGAATCCTTTAATTAGCCCAGAGGGGGCGAGGTGGAAGGAGAGAGAGGGAGAGCAAGCGATGGGGGAGAGAGAGAATGAGAGAGAAAGAGTGAGCAAGGGGAAGCAAGCGGGAGTCAAAGGGGAAGAGAGGGGGGAAGTGGAAGGAGAGAGAGAGTGAGAGAGTGAGAGAGAGTGAGCAAGGGTGGGCAAGAGGGAACATAGGGGGGAGATGGAGAGATAGGGGGGGAAGAGGGAGAAGGAAGGGAAGAGATAGAGGGGGAGGGGCAGAGAAGGAAAGACGAAGAGGAGGAGGGTGGGGCAAAGAGGATGAGGGGAAGTAGGGGAGAGAGAGAGAGCAAGTGATGGGCAGACCCCATCATTAAAGCACCTTTGCTATTGAAAGGTCACAAATTCAATTCTCTCACACTCTTGGGGTCAAGCTCCGTGGTTGAGCCAGCAGGAAGTAATCCCTTCGAGTGGATCTGCCTGGTACAAATATTCTACGGATGTAGCTATCACCAATCTCCAAGGTCCATGAACCACAACAATTTAAAAAATAAATAAATAATCCTTCAAGTGAGGTAAATTTGCTAAGGTTGAGGGTCTTGGACAACCTCCACACATGTAGACACTTAGAACGGCATGGAAGTTCCTATCTGAAGCTATAAACATCAACACCTCATTGTCTCACAACTAATTAGATAGTAAATCAACTTTTAAAGCCACAATAAATGAATAAAAAACACACACACATACATTTACCTTTATCATCTACAAGGTTCCTGGTCTAGATTATTCATTTTGAATACGTACATGCCACAAATACACTTGTAGGTTCTTTCATGATCTGTTCCATCAACATTGTTTTGTGTTTATCTATGATTTGAAATGGCTGACATCTTTCTTATTGCAATTTTTTCAAATGTCTAGGCTGAATTACTACAAACTTTTTCCAAACTACTCGCATTAATCTTGGTAAGGTCTAGGCTTTTAGTGGCATCCATTTACATGAACTTTTTGAATCCTGCAAACAAGCAAAAGTTGTTTATTCAATCAGGTTACGATTGCATACATTGCCTTATTCTCAAGAATGTGTAGCTAACTTTCACATTAACTGACAAGGGAAAAGTAGTTGTAGGCCTCCATGCAGTTGCTCTTTGGATCTTTTGATTTTCAATCAATTTCCGTTCCTATAAAGTGAATCAAACTTTCCAATGATGTGCCTATGTGTTATTGTACTCATACATTGGATCGCGACTAAAATGTTCAATGTATGTTGGATGTATGTGATACAAAATCTATTACAGTTGGTGCAAATTTGCAGTTTTTCTGAGTCGGATACATATTTGACAGGCTGCAAGCTTACAACCTGGGGAGGCTTTTAACCAACCTGGACTTGTACAGAATCACACACTACTATATAATCAAATGCTCGACTCTGGCAAAATTTGTTGAAAATAGAGACTGAGCTAAAAGTCCTGGAGAAAGGGGGCATCATATATTGTTTCAAGTTTCAACTAACATTTCTCAAAAGTTCATGACTAATCTATTGGCCTTCCCATTAGTAAATCAGACTTGCGTAAAAACCTGAGGGACATGGCATGGAAAAAGCAACAAACTAAACAAATGACTGTTACAGGACCGCAGGGGAGTGGGCTCCCCCTTGCACCCACTCCCAAAGCTCGCTCCAAATGAAAGCACTTAGGGAGCGCACTCCCACCAAAAAAAATTCGCTCCCTAATTGCTCCCGCCAAAAAACATTTCCTCACTCCCTTGTGCTTTCACAAGTGGTTGATACTTCCTCTGCAAAGAAGTGTTGGAGCACCTATAGCTTCATCCACAATGTCAAAAGAAACTGCGTCAATGAAAACCAGGCAGAAAGCTTGGTTTATGTACACTACAACTTGAGGTTGCTAACACATTATTGTGAGTGGGCTCAATTTAATATAGCATATATCACTTGGGACAACAACCCAGAGGAGGCTAATTTGGAGGATTGAGCCTTACATTTAGAAGAGTTGGAAATATATTTCTTTTCTTTTCTCCGCAAAAAAAAAAAAAAAAAAAAAACGATCTACTGTTCAACACCTTTGTAAAAGTATGCGACAAAGCTAGTGAGAAGGAAAAGGGTTGGAACAACAAATTTTACATACTCCCACTGTAAAACAACCTACACTATCTCATATACTTGTGTAAGAAAGCATCTCTACAAGATTATATTATAAGACTGTATGAGTCAAAACTTGTGATCAAGTGATAGCAAAAGATAGGAATAGATATAGAATAATACCCAACTGCAATACAATTCCCTCATACAAATCAAGGATTGTCTTCTAGGACAAAAAAAAAAACCCCTAAATTAACATAATTTCTAATGTCAAATCTCCACCTAATGAACCGTCCAGATTGACTACAAAACCACAATATTTTACAAGGCAATTTTCTCAAAAATTTCCTTTTAGGGGCTCAAAGGTTGTTGTTGCCCAGTAGATCCCCCTGCAACAATGTGGAGGGCAAGGCCCCCCATACCCCCTAAGATCCAAACACAGCCAAAACAAAACCTCTGAATTAGGAAAATAATCAAGGTCCACACCCAACATAATGATGATGAGAATCGAGATGTTGTAACTTGTGGACCTGTGATTGATAAAAATAAAACTCTAGCTACTAGATGATTGATGTTATATGGTTTAATCCATGTTTTTACACTTTTTATAAGTAATTCAATATTATACATTTTTTTGTCGACATATATGCATCAAAATATATACTACATAAAAAAAAACCACTCCCAAAATCGCTCCCAACCCAGAAGCTTCTGAAAATTGTTGCTCCCCTCTCACGTTTCCAAGCAGCCTTGGACTATTAAGTACGGCACATTCAAAAAGTGGTCCGAACCACTGCACAAAGAGAATTGCTACGAGAATGAGCACTTGAGGGGAAGCCAATTCCTTAAGAGAATGAGACTGCCGCTAGGAAAGAGTCCACCGTTGGAAACGGAAACGGAAACGATGGAACTGCCAATTTAGCAATAAATGAACTCGTGACCAGTGGCAAACAACACCGCTAACCATTGAATCAAAACTGCTTTGTTTGAAGCTTGTTGTTCTCAAGCATTCAACATGACCAGTCAAAAGCCCATTTTAGCATCTTGGAACATGACAAATGTTCCTGACTGCCCAGGAGAAGTGACCTGCATTTACAACTCAGGCGGGGGTGGGGATGATCCATCAAATTTTAGTGTGTGTGCCCATGTGTGTCATGCTGCATTAAATCTAGACAGCGCACTGGTCGAGTTGAACATGGAAACTAACAGAGACCCAGCTAAACCCAGGTCTAACGTGCATCTTGAAGTTGCAAAAAAAGATGATGCATATTTCGAATGGCCGAGGCATTGAATATTATTACTCAAGATATGCAACCTTGACCTCGCAACTTCAAGGTGCATATCAGACCAGGGTTTAGATGGGTTTGTGCTAGTTTAACATATTTTCGTCTATTGAAAAGTGTTACAAGCCAAATCCTTTACGAAATAAAAATATACGTTTATGGAAGTCGTAATCTTACAGATTGCAAATTTTGGAGTAATCGCGAGTAAGAATGCTGTAGCCAGTGGACATTCGGGTATCTGCTGCAATCACGCAGTAATTGGCACCAGCTATTGCAATACATGTTCTGCATAAAAAATTTAAAAAGTAAAAACCCGAGATATGAAGAAATCTAAAACTCAAATATTTTGTCTTCAATATAAATGGAAAAATAGCAAGACAATGTTGACCCAAATCACAGTACGGGTATAGCAGGTTAATGATCCGATTCAATGTTTCTCTGAATTTTCATAAGATGAGAATCCGTTTGAAGGAGCCTTGAGAAAGAAAAAAACGCAAACCCCTCTTTCAAAAATGCGTGGAAAAGGAAATGATGGAGAAACTTTTACCCTCCGTTGTTGTCATACGGACTCCATGTCGACTGGTGCTGTTTGATTCCTTCCGTAGCAGCCATTGCTGCAGGTAATGAAATGCCACGAATTCGTCAAGAGAAAATAGAGAAGCTGAAAGACCTCTACGCCTGAAAGTTTTGAGTATAAATCAACGGAAAGAACGAGTATCAGTACTAGCCTGATGCAGCACAGAGCTAAAAAGTATGAAGAGAATAGAGCTCCGATAAACGGATGCACACCAAACTCAAAGTAGTAAATGGAAGAATCGAGTTGAACCAGCTAAAACTCCGATGAGAAAGCTCGGTCCATCGGCCTACGCATGAAAAGGTCTTTATAAAAGAGGTTTGAAGATCACCTTTGCCTTTTTGATATTTGGGTTTAATGTTTTTATGTTTGCTTGGCACGGAAGTTTTAGGTGTTTTGTTCAGGTCGACTCGGTGAAAATGTTAAACGGGTTGACATCTCGTTTAAAATGGAATAGTATTGCATATCGTTGCAATATTTCATCCCTTCTTTGGAGGCTCTAAACAATTGTATTTTGTAGCATAATTTTTATTATAGTTCCAAAACTTAAAAGTGCGATGGTCCACCGGACTTCATGTTTATTTTTTTGGTCTAAGTTAGGGTCTGGATTTTTAGTTTAATTAATTAGGGATTTCACATGTATTTTGGATGAATAAATTTTCAGAGACTTTTTATTTTTGTTTTCTATTCATTGTTGGAGAGATTCATCATTTTTGTTTTCCATTTATTGTTTGAGAGATTTGTCATTTTTGTTTTTTATTATTTAAGTTCCTAGTCCTTTATGTTTGATAATAAAAGTAGAATAAGCACATCCAATCACTTGCACCTACTTTCTGGTAAGAAGGCAACAAGAGAATAATCCTTTCACCACGTAAAAACAAAATAATGCATTCATGGTCTAATATTTCAACATGAGTACTTGGTTCAAAAAGATTATCCTACAAGATGGAGCAAAGTCTACAATGGAAGGATCTTAGTTACAATATGTCAACTTGAACCATTTTTCAAAGAGTAAGAGGAAATGGAAACACGACAATAGCCTACTTTTCAACAAAGAGTCATCATTTACCTAGAGTACATTACCTCCAAACCTTGCTAAAAACAATTTTTTCAACGGCAACCAACAATTTTCATTTAAGAGGAAATTCTATCCCAATCAAAAGAGTCATCCCTAAAAAAATTAATACGACCTACCTACCGAAATTCCCAAAATCTCAGATGTTGGAGCCTACATGGAAAAAACAAGTATTACATAAGTTATATACTCCAGGGAATTATGACAGCGTGTGGTAAAGATTTTTTATAGATTTGGATGGTAGGGATATTTTCCATGCCTAGTTGGGAGTAATTAAATTTCATAGTATGTTCCCTTTTGAGCATGAATGTAAACTTGGTTTTATAAGCACTTCATTTGTTATATAATTTTTGCACCAAGCCTTTCATGTTATGTAATTTTATTGGCATATCTCCTTTAAGATAAATTTCATATAATATAGTGGTAGCAAGAGTGGGGGGGAGTCTCCATGATATTGGAGGAACGACAATAATTTCCTTTGTTTGGGGTTTGAGTCAAGCTACAAACAACCAAGCAAAACCATGTGCACTCCTGTGAAATCTCCTTCTAAACAAAGATACATGTTCTCCTTTTGACCAATGAAGCCAATGTCATAACTCGATTAGTTTTGGAGACTCAATGATAATCATCAAGTCAATACTTGGAAAATTCTCCCCTTTGGGTAGTAAACTAGTGTTCATCATGCCTCTATTTAAAAAGGAAGTCATATCCTTTTCTAAATTTTCCTTCCACCGCATCAAAATAGATCTCAATGTGGAAGCAAATCAATGGACTAAAAATCCCTAGAGCTAACCTACGAAATCCAATTAAAAAATGTGGGGTATAAATATATTATGAAGATTTGTCATTACAACAAAAATTGTGGGCATTAATAAACTTCCAAACCAACGAAATCACCTTAAGTGAGTGATTAATCCCATGTTCCCACCGTGGCAGTTAATATACGAGATTGATTCCCATAAGTGCAATGGTTATTCCAACACCTCCCCTCCCACGTAACTTAAGGGAACCAAACTTGGGCCAAGGCTTTGATACCATGTAAACATCTTCTATTACACCAAAACCATAAGCATTAGTAAATTTCCAAATTGGAAACATCACCCTGAGTGAGTGATTTGTCCCATGTTTCCAGGGTGCTTGTTAGTCCACAAGATCAATTCCCATAGGTGCAATGGTTAGTCTACAAGATTGATTCATAAAGGTGTAACAGTTAGTCAACAAGATCAATTCCCAAAGGTGCAATAATTAGTCCAACATAATGTAAGATTTTTTTATTTATTTTTAATATGGATCACAAACCTTGAAGATGTTGAGAAATCTATAGGGCAATGATTAGAGTGATTTCTCTTTTCTTGATAACTGCTTATGATGTCTTTTTACTTTTTCTTACTTATTAGCTTCTTCACTTATTATTATGTTTGTGTATCATCAAATAGCGACCAAAACAAGAAGAACAATAGTACATAATAACACATAATGTAGGTTGCAAGCCAGGGCCGAAACCTCTCCACTTGAAAGGAAAACTCATAAATCTCTTATCTTCTTATAGATTTTTCAATTAATGAATTCCATGACCTCTAGACTAAGACCAATACCCTCCAAGACCAAGTCCTACCCTTCCAGATGATTTGCTTCCTTAGATCAAGTCAAACCCAATCAAATCTCTTCCAACAACACAACTTCAACCTCCAACTTCAGAATTTCGGCCTCTACTGCAGGTCTGAAATTTTGCCCCCCCCCCAGTAGTAGTTGTTGCCACACGTATGAGCTTGTTCTTGCCTCTTGCCTCCCAAGGCTTCCTCAGACCTTCGGTTGGCTTTATTCTTCTTCTAGTGCTTGATGATGATTAAATGTGACGTTTGTTGACCTTCTTTCTCTTCCTTCTTCAAGATCGAATTTGCAGAAGAAAAACCCTAACCTTCCTTCGCATGTGTGAGAGAGAAATAGCCCAAAACATTATTTTTTTGTCTTCCTCCTTCTTCATTGCCTTTCTTGCTCTTCTTCTTCACTTGGATGAGTGAGTAAATGAATGTCTTCCAAGGAGGTCGAGTTCCCTCCTTTATATAGGCTTCCTAAGGTGGATGTGGCACCTTAATTTGGGTTGACTTTCCAGCTGCCATGCCGACTTGGTCTTGAAAAGTATTTTGACACTTTTAATGACAAAAATAATTTTCTTTACAAGTTACAATGTGCCCGATGGGGTCTTCAACTTATGACAATGACTTTTTTGAATTCTTGACCTAGGACAAATGCTAGAAGCACTCAATGGGTGCTTGACCTCTAAAATAAAAGACCTTGAACATGAAACCCATGCTCTAAGAATGATAATAATAATTTTCTTTCATTTAAAAATATACAAGAATGACAAGTGCATTTCATATTTATGAAGACCGAACCTAGTTACACAATTTTCAACACTCCCTCTTAACTAGGGAGGTATTCATGAATAGTACATGGACATTCTCAATCTAAAGAGATCTCATAAAAAGAGTCGGATTGAAAACCCATCTGTTTACCATTATACCAACCAACATTGTCATATAGCAAGGCCTTGACTAACAACTCCATCTCTCCCAAGATAAGAGCATAATGCTCGTGAGACTAATGATTGATAGATGCCATCGTCATTGTCTCTCTCGGAACATACCCCACCTAAGTTCTCTCAGAATATGTTCCATCGAGACTATCCTTATCTTGGATAGCCAAACCTTAAACAATATTGGTCCCCTACAACTACTCTTATATTGGATGCCCTGCCTCATCCTCAAAGAGTATAGGATGCCAAATGTTTACCCAATCCTCCATTCTTTCTTCCCAAGTGAAGACAATAATGATGTTCCTATCTCTCCCTCTCAGCCAGAGAGGATGTATCAACCAAACCAAGCTTGTCTCTTAAATACACAAGCTTCTTATTAGGCAGAGATTTTGTCAAAATATCATCTACTTGTTCATCAGTGGAGATATACCATAGCTGCAATACATCATCTTGTACTAGCTTCCGAATGTAGTGATACTTATTATTTATATGCTTTGTATTTCCATGAAACATTGGGTATTTATACAATCTTATACAACGGGTGTTATCACAATGTATCACTCTAGGTCCCATTGGTCCTTCAAACAAGTTGGACAACAACTTCCTCAACCGAACAACTTCTTTGCTTACTTCACAGGCTGTAATATAATCAGCCTCAACGCTACCCAAAGAACCTGTATTTTGTTTTTTGCTCATCCATGATATCATGGAGGATCCCAAACTAAGGCATCCTCCTATAGTGCTCTTTCCATCCAGCTCACTGCCTCCCCATTCAGAATATATATATCAAATCAAATGGACATCATTCCTCTTATCATATTTCAGGGAGTAGTGGATAGTTCTTTGCATATATATCGGTATATGTTTTGATACTTTCCAATGATCATGCTTCGTCTCCTCTTGGAATTGACTGAGAACATTTACTGCAAAACATATGTTTAGTCGTGTATTCGCCAAGTACATCAGTGAGCAATCAATTGTCTATATCTGGAAGGATCCATATGGATCAATTCATAACTCCTTGGTGTTTTCAAGTTTGTGATCATCGAGGTTGTCATTGGTTTGAAATCCATCATGTCAAACCTTTTCAACCTATTGATCACATACTTCCCTTGACCTAGATAAATCTCATCAGGTCCTTGCTAGACTTTAAGTCCCAAATAGTACTGCATCAGCCCTAGATCCTTCATGTCAAATTCTACGACTAGATGCTTCTTACATTCTTCAGTTTGACCTTCCACACCTATCAAGAGAAGATCATCCACATACAGAAGAATGATTATCGACTCTCCCTTCACAACCTTAATGTAAAGGTTTGAATCAGTAGAACTCTATGTGAAGCCTAATCTTTGTAGTTATGCATCCATTATAGCATACCATGCCCTTGGTGCTTGCTTGAGGCCATATAATGCCTTCTTCAATCTGCAAACATATGCCTTTCTATCTTTAACTTCAAATCCCAAGGGGTGCTCTATACAAAATTCCTCATCAATTGTGTCATTCAGGAATGCAGTCTTGACATTGATTTGGTGGATGTTGCCAAAGAGACCAATGAACATATAGTTGTATACCTTGCTTTTGGAGCAAACGTCTCTTCATAATCGATGTTTTTTTGTTGAGAGAAGCCCCTAGCCACAAATCTTTCCTTATATTTATCAATACTTCCATCTACTGCATGTTTAATCTTGTAGAGCCATTTGGAAGTTACCACTGATTTACCTTTAGGCCTGGGTACGATCTCCCAAACTCCATTTTTCATTATCAATTAATACTCTTCATTCATGGCATCCTTCCATTCTTGGTTTGTGACACTTTTTCAAAGGTGGATGGCTCTGCTTTTATCAATTTCATCATATAGGATGCATACCCAAATATCATTTGGGCTTCTTGCTTTCCTTGAATGTCCCTTGAACTGCTCCATGACCTTCTGCGTCAAGTAGTGTAGACTTCAACTAGTTAGGTCTCTTTCTAATTTCGGGGATTACCACAGGTTCTATAGGTTCACTAGGACCTTCATCTTCATGATTTTATTCTTCTTCCTCCCTAGTAACTTCCTCTTCAAATGCTGGAAGTTATTCCTCATCAGAGTCCATAAGGAGATCCTTTGATTTTTTGAATGCAATACTTTCGTCAAATATCACATCTTGGTTATCTTCTATTTGGTGTGCTTCCTTTATGTAGATCCTATAGGCCTTAGAATAATTATTGTAGCCACAAAATTATTCCTTCATACATGATGGATACAACTTCTTTCTTTTATCCTTAGCTATATCAATATAGATAGGACAACTAAAATTTCAGAGATGATCCACGGTTGGTTTCTTTCCAGTGAATACTTCTTTGGGAGTCCTGTTATCTAGTGACCTGTGGGGACTTTGATTTTGTATGTATACAGTTGTCTTCATAGCTTCACCCCACAGAAATTTCGGTAAATCTTGATCATGTAGCATAGCTTTTACACTTTCTTCAATGTACTGATTTTTGCATTCTGCAACTCCATTTTGTTCAAGGTTATACGGGACTATCAGCTCCCTCTTAATCCCAAACTCCTTACAATATAATTTCCTTGGATGTGTATTCTCCTCCATTATCAAATCTTAATATCTTTATATTGCTTTCTTTAAGGTTCTTTACTTCAGCTTTGAACTTGAAATTTGGTAAAAACTTCATCCTTGGATTTCATTAAGTAAACCCAAGTTCTCCTTGAATGGTGATCTATAAATGTGACATAATATAGTTGACCTCCAAGTGATTTAAGAGTCATAGGACCATAGACATTGGAATGAATAAGATCAGATTTATTTTGACCTTGAAGCATTGCTTCCAAATGGTCTCTTGGTGTTATTACCCAATGCACATCCCTTACATACTCCTTCATGATCTTCTTTCAATTCAGGGGTTCCATCTACTATTAAATTTAGTGTTGGAAGGATTTTGAAGTGGAGATGACCCAATATTCTGTGCCAAAGTTCACATGGGCTTATTTCAATGTGAACTAATGCTTGAGCAAGGGGAGTTAGCAACCTATAAAGTCTTACTTCACGAATCCCAATCATTATTGCATTTTCTATGCTTGAGTTTTTACCCCATACTACAACTTTTCCATCAATGAAAGCCACTTTATCACCTTTATCTTCTAGACTTGAAATGGAAAGTAAATTCTTACACAAACCTGGAACAAATAGGATGTTGTTGAGATGAATATTTCCTCCATTCTCTAACTTTAGTGAGGTTGATCCAATTCTTCTCACAGGATAGCTCTTATTATCACCAAGCTCTATGGAGTAAGAGGGCTTTCCTTTTAATAGTGTTTTTAGTTTCTAGTGATGGTTGGTCATATGCCTTGATGCTCCACTATCGATCACCGAAATGCTCTCATCTTGAAATGTGTCAGTGAGTGCAAAGAAGAGTCCTTTGTCTTGATCACTTCCTTCTTTGGAGTAAATAGAATATTCCATACTTCTCTGAAACTCTTCTTGAGGTGGCTTGCTACCTTTGAACACTTCTTGAGAAACTTCTTCAGTGTGGTAGAGATCTTCATAATGCCCTTAGCCAACCTTAGCTCTGATACCATGTTGAGAAATATATAGGGTAATGATTAGAGTGATTTCTCTTTTCTTGATAATTCCTTGTGATGTCTTTTTACTTTTTCTCACTTATTAACTTCTTCGCTTATTATTATGTTTGTGTATCATCAAACAACGACCAAAACAAGAAGAACAATAATACACAAGAACACATAATGTAGGCTAGAAGTCAGGGCCAAAACATCTCCACTTGAGAGGAAAACTCGTAAATCTCTTCTCTTCTTGTAGATTTTACAATTGATGAATTCCACTACCTCTAGACTAAGACCAAGTCTAACCCTTCCGGATGATGTGCTTACTTAGATCAAGTCAAACATAGTCAAATCTCTTATAACAGCACAACTTCGACCTCCAACTTCAGAATCTTGGCCTCTATTGCAGGGTTTCAATTTTGGCCCCCTTAGCAGCTGTCGTTGCCACACATGTGAGCTCATTCTTGCCTCCCAAGACTTCCTTAGACCTTCGCTTGGCTTTCTCCTTCTTCTAGTGCTTGAGGATGACTCAATGTGACCTTTGTTAGCCTTCTTTCTCTTCCTTCTTCAAGATCGAACCTGCAAAAGAAAAACCCTAGTCCAGCAGCAGAAGCCCTAGCCTTCCTTCGCACATGTGAGAGAGAAATAGCCCAAAACAAGATTTCTTCGTCCTCTTCCTTCTTCGCTGCCTCTCTTGCTCTTCTTCTTCACTTGGATGAGTGAGTGAATGAATGTCTCCCAAGGAGGTTGAGTTCCCTCCTTTATATAGTCTTCTTAAGGTGTACGTGGCTCCTTAATTTAGGTCGACTTGGTATTGAAGGGCATTTTGACACTTTTAATGACAAAAATAATTTCCTTTACAAGTTACAATATGCCCGATGGGGTCTTCAACTTATGGCAATGACTCCTTTGACTTCTTGACCTAGGACAAACCCTTAAATCACTCAATGGGTGCTTGACCTCTAAAATAAAATATGTTTAACATGAAACACATGCTCCAAGACTATTAATAATAATTTATCTTTCATTTTACAATATACAAGAATCAAAAGTATATTTCATATTTATGAAGACCGAACCTACTTACACATTTTTCAACGCTTCCTCTTAACTAGGGAGGTATTCATAAATGGTACATGGACATTCTCAATATGAAGAGATCTCATAAGAAGAGTCAGATTGGTAACCCATATATTTAGCATCATACCAACCAACATTGTCATGTAGCAAGGCCTTGACTAATAACTCTATCTCTCAATGAGATCAGAGCACAATACTGATTGATACACACCATCATCATTGTCTCTCTCGGAACATACCCCACCCGAGTTCTCTCAGAGTATGATCCATCGAGACTATTCTTATCATGGATAGCTAGTCCTCAAAGAATATCGGTCCCCTACGAATACTCTTATCTTAGATGCCCTACCTCGTCCTCAAAGAGTATTAGATGGCATATGCTTACCCAATATTTCATTCTTTCTTCCCTAGTGAAGACAAGAACGATGTGCCTATCTCTCCCTCTCAACCAGGGAGGATATATCAACTAAACCAAGCTTGTCTCTCAAATACACAAGCTTCTTGTTAGGAAGAGATTTTATCAAAATATAAACTACCTATTCGTCAATGGAGATATACCATAGCTGCAATACACCATCTTGTACTAGCTTCTGAATGTAGTGATACTTTTTGCTTACATGCTTTGTCTTTCCATGAAACACTGGGTCTTCAGAAAGTGATATACAACCGGTGTTATCACAATGTATCATTTTAGGGTCCATTGGTCTTTCGTACAAGTCAAACAACAACTTCCTCAACCATACAACTTCTCTGCTTACTTCACAGGTTGCAATATACTCAGCCTCATAACTAGTCAAAGCAACCATATCTTGATTTTTGCTCATCCATGAGATCATGAAGGATCCAAAACTAAAACATACTCTTGAAGTCCTCCTTCCATCCTACTCGCTGCCTCTCCATTTTGAATCTGTATATCCAATCAAATGGACATCATTCTTCCTATCATATTTCAAGTAGTAGTGGATGGTTCCTTCCAGATATCCCAATATATGTTTTGATGCTATCCAATGATCATGCTTCGGCTCCACTTGGAATTGACTGAGAACATTTATTGCAAAACATATATCTGGTCGTGTATTCACCAAGTACATTAGTGAGCCAATCAATTGTCTATATCTGGAAGGATCCACAGGGCTCAATTCAAAACTCCTTAGTATTTTCAAGTTTGTGACCATCGGGGTTGTCATTGGTTTACAATCCATCATGTCAAACCTCTTCAACATCTTAATCACATACTTCCCTTGACCTAGATATATCTCCTCAAGTCTTTGCTAGACTTCCAGTCCCAAATAATAGTGTATCAACCCTAGATCCTTCATGTCAAATTCTGTTGCTAGATGTTTCTTACATTCTTCAATTCGACCTTCCACACTTGTCAAGAGAATATCATCCACATACATAAGAATGATTACCAACTCTCCGTTCATAACCTTAATGTAAAGGTTTGGATCATCAAAACTCTTTGTGAATCCTAATCTCTGAAGGTATGCATCCATTCTAGCATACCATGCCCTTGGTGCTTGCTTGAGGCCATATACTGCCTTCTTGAATCTACAAACATATCCCTCTCTATCTTTAACTTCAAATCCCAAGGGTTGTTCTATATAGTCTTCCTCATCAGTTGTGCCATCTAGGAATGTAGTCTTGACATCCATTTGGTGGATGTTCCATCCCATCAATGCTGCCAAAGAGACCAATGAACGTATAGTTGTATACCTTGTTGTTGGAGCAAATGTTTCTTCATAATCAATGGATTCTTGTTTAGAGAAGCCCCTAGCCACAAATATTGCCTTATATTTATCAATACTTCCATCTGCTGCATGTTTAATCTTGTAGATCCTTTTGGAAGTTACTTCATATTTGTCTTCAGGCTTAGGTACGATCTCCCAAACTCCATTTTCATCATCGATTGATACTCTTCATTCATGGCATCCTTCCATTCTTGGTTTGTGACAACTAATTCAAAGGTGGATGGCTCTGCTTCTATCAATTTCATCATATAGGCTGCACACCCAGAATATCGTTTGGGCTTCTTTCTTTCCCTTAATGTGCCCTGAACTTCTCCATGACCTTTTGCATCAAGTAGTGTAGACCTCAACCAGTTACACCTCATTTTAGTTTAGGGGATTTTCACAGGTTGTATAGGTTCACTGGGAACTTCATCTTCGTGATTTGGTTCCTCTTCCTCCCTAGTATCTTCCTCTTCAAATACTAGAAGTTCTTCATCATCAGAGTCCATAGGTATATCCTTTGATTTCTTGAATGCAATACTTTTGTCAAATATCACATCTCAACTGACTTATATTCGATGTCCTTCCTTTATGTAGATCCTATAGGCTTTATAAGAGTTACTATAGGCAAAAAATGTTCCCTTCATGCCTGATGGATCCAACTTCTTTCTTTTGTCCTTAGGTATATGAATACAAACAAGACAACCAAAAATTCAAAGATGATACACAGTTGGTTTCTTTCCAGTGAATACTTTTGTGGGAGTTCTGTTACCTAGTGACCTACGGGGACTTCGATTTTGTATGTATACAATTCTCTTCGTAGCTTCACCCCACAAAAATTTCAATAAATCTTAATCATGTATCATAGCTTTTACACTTTCTTTAATGGACTGATTATTTTGTTTTGCAACTCCATTTTGCTTGGGATTATATGGGACTATTAGCTCCTTCTTAATCCCAAACTCCTTATAGAAGGATATAATTTCCTTGTATGTGTATTCTCCTCATTATGAGATCTTAATATCTTGATATTTCTTTCTGCAAAGTTCTCTACTTCAACTTTGAATTCTTGAAATTTGGTAAAAACTTCATCCTTGGATTACATTAAGTAACCCAAGTTTTCCTTGAATGGTCATCTATAAATGTGACATAATATAGATGACATCCAAGTGATTTAGGAGTCATAGGACCACAAACATCAGAATGAATAAGATCCAATATTTCTTTAGACCTTGAAGCACTGGTTCCAAATGGTCTCTTGGTGTTATTACCCAATGCACATTCCTTGCATACTCCTTCGTGATCTTCTTTCAGTTCGAGGATTCCATCTACTATTGAATTTGGGGTTGGAAGGATTTTGAAGTGGAGATGACTTATCTTCTTTTCTAGAGTTCACATGGGTTGATTTTAATGTGAACTAATTCTTGAGCAAGGGGAGTTAGCAACCTATAAAGTGTTCCTTCACGAATCCCAAGCATTCTTGCATTTTCTATGCTTGAGTTTTTACCCCATACTACAACTTTTCCATCAATGGAAGCCACTCTATCACCTTTATCTTCTAGACTTGAAATGAAAGTAAATTATTATGCAAACTTGGAACAATATGATGTTGTTGAGATGAATATTTCCTCCATTCTCCAACTCTAGTGAGGTTGATCCAATGCCTCTCATAGGATAGCTCTTATTATAACCAATATCTACGAAGTATGAGGACTTTCATTTTGACAGTGTTTTTAGTTGCTTGTGATGGTCGGTCATATGTCTTGATGCTCCACTATTGATCACCCAATTGCTCTCATCTTGAAATGTGCCAGTGAGTGCTAAGAAGGGTCCTTCGTCCTTTGTCTTGATCACTTCCTTCTTTGGAGTAAATAGAAGATTCCATACTTCTTTGAAGCTTTTTTTGAGGTGGATTTCTACCTTTGAACACTTCTGTAGAACCTTCTTCAATGTGGTAGAGATCTTCATAATTCCCTTAGCCAACCTTAGCTCTGATACCATGTTGAGAAATCCATAGGGCAATGATTAGAGTGATTTATCTTTTCTTGGTAACTGCTTGTGATATCTGTAACAACCCTGGTGAAAATTCTATGTATGTAT